>JAVYIG010002106.1:0-47500 GCA_035222895.1 Strongylocentrotus droebachiensis
AGCAGACTGAAATTTTTGTGGTACTGACTGAGACTGGAAGAGGAAGCCCTTCCTTTAAACAAAAATTACATTTGTAGGAGATTGTACTCAAATTGAGAGTCAATCTACAAAAGAGTTTTTAAGGAAACAAACTTAAACATTGAATTAATCTTGTACTCGTCACTGGTACATCCATCATGGTTTATGATGATCCTAGAACCAAGTCTAGCGACACGTCTCTTGTCAGTGACTCTCTCCCTCTACGCACTTGGAGACATATGGTTTCAGTTGGGTGTCATTCAGTTTCCAATCTCGTCTTTTTCTTTGCTCCCCATACAAAAAAAAAAAAAAATCAATTTAGGGGCTCAATCGAGAGCTTGGCACACCTTCTCCTTGTCACCCGACCGACAGAGCGAGCTGGACTTCTCAGCGGAATCAAAGGCGGATTGATTTCTCTTATTCTGTATCTAATCGTCTGTTCGGACTAGAGAACATTTCTTTGTAATATTTAGTGTCAACTGAGATGACGGCTGGCCAATCGTCAGTGTGCAATCATGACAAGCCCCGCCCAGTTGTTCAGATTTCATAGGATAGGCCCTTCAAAACAGCAGTGGATCCTGATTCTTTATCTTTCGAAACGATGCTTGAACATCAGTTTAGCTTTTTTTCATTACACAACGTTTACATACTCATTATCATATAGGCCTAAAGCTTTATAGTTTTTGTATAGCAAGAATACAAATTTTGCGAGCTTGAACAGGGAAAATAGACTCTCAAAGATGTATTCCTCTTACCTTTGCAACTGACAAGAGCAAATGATGGGAGTTGGGATGTGTAGCAATGAGGGTTTTTGTTGTAACATTTCACAGATGTAACTACAATGTCCATGTATATAAATTCCTTGTTATCCCCTATTTCATGTTGCTATCAACATGGCAGATTACATTTTTCCTACGTGGGCACAAAATCTTGTGCCTTCGACAAAATCTGCGCCATCTTGTTGGATGCCCAAGTGTTTTTGAGGTTCACCTGTTGAATACTACGCCCAAAATATATTCTGGCTGGAGTATATGGGAATTCCTTTTTTGTACTACCAAGATCTAAGCGTATGCAACAGGTTTAATGAGCTTTACCAGTATACATATGTTCAAAGGAACGTGACGTACAGGGAGTCAAATGATTTGGGTCTTGGTATGATGCTTTTAAACTGAAAGTGGCAACATTTCCCGAGCTCTTTATCATGGACTGGTTTGGTAGGCAGGAGAGAGGAAACCCAACCAGAAAATTTAAACGTATCTTTACGATATCATCAAAAAAAGATAAGAGGACGTCACTTCATAAGCTTAAGACAACCTCTTTTCTGTTTATACCATGTCATCATCATACATCTAAAGTTATAAGATTGAATACATAATCAACACATCAAATTAAATCAAAAAGAGACAAGCAAAAAATTCATTAAACGCAAACAAAATGCAAAGATGAGTTTGTATACAAGGTCTCGACTCATTCCCTCATCAGTGGGTAGTATCATCACTTTGAAGCCAGAAAAGTGCACTTACTCTGTGTTAAAATATGAGAGCTATATGTACTTCTGGCCCCAAACAGACGATATGAGGAAAACATCCTCTCAGATTTGTTCTCATAATAATAATACATGAGATTTATATAGCGCCCTTATCCATTCTATTTAAATGCTAAAGGCGCTTCAAAATATTAGGGAACACATTACATCATGACAAAAGAGTCGTGTACATTTACATAACAAATTAAAAAAAATAAAAAATGAAAGAATGAATGCCTGTCTTCAAAACGCAAAATTGAACAAATGGGATTTTAGGTTGCTTTTAAAAGACGTTGAAGAATCTGAGTTCTTCAGCTCCTGTGGAAGTGAATTCCACAAGGGCTGGTCCGGCATGAGCAAAAGCTTGCTCTCCCCCCCCCCCCCCCCCAAGATTTCTTTGAAAGTGGTATGTATAGACGACCAGAGTTGGGGGATCGGAGGGTACGTGTGGGTTGGGTAGAGGTGAACTAAAAAAGGTTGTATTCTACAATTTATTCCATTCCTTGAGAGTATCTTTTCTTCTAAAGGCAATCAAACCCTTACCTGTCAGTGGTGGAAGCATCTGAGGCGGATCTCAAACCCTCGGCCGTTACCATGGCGAAAGATTCCTGCTTGACCATAGACAGCGTGTTCCACTCTTCCCGATCGGTAGACCTCACTGATACTGCAGCAATGCCCTCTCTAGCTTTAGCTCTGTAAAACAAAATGTAAAAGCACATTAGTATTAAAAGTAGTATAAGTAGTAGAAGTTATGATAATAATAACAGTATTAACAATGACAACATCAAAAATGATGATAATGATATAACCAAGGTATGTTCTTCTATAGTGCTCAATCTGGATGAAAAATAACAGTGAATACGGTCTCTAAGATAAGATTACAGATATTGTAACCCCGTGTTCACAATTTCCACTCCCTGGGGATTACTCCTACCACATGGTCACCGTGAGGGCATATATGGCAATTTCTATCACAAGGCCTTTCCTCATCCTATCAGGTCCCCATTTCTCTCCTGGGTATGGAGTGGCAAATGTAGGTCTTGCCAAAGGACATTAGTGCCCCGTCGAGGGTCGCATCCATGACCTTTGCATTTCCAGTCCAGTGCTTAAACCACTCGACTACGACACCTGTATAGTATAATCTTAGAGCAGTAAACTGTTATATACATGTAGTCAGTTCAGAGCCAGAAGGGCATTAACTCACATACAGAGTTAACTTCCTTCTGCCTTCTGGCATCAAAAAGACGATGGAGATTCCCTTTATCCATTTTACAATGTGGAAGGAAGTGAAAGTTCCCTGCTTCCAATTGCATTCTACAAGCCATTCATCATCCAACCAAGAAATGAGACATTTTCCCAAAGAATCATGACGGACGCAAAAAACAGGAAATAGAATTTAAATTGCACTTGAAGCTGGAGTGCACCATGTCAGGATTGATACATGTAACCTAGTTTAAAGTGATATGAATATATTTTGTTATATCTTTCTCTCTCTCCCTCATATAATATGGATGGAGCCAGAAGGACATTTACTAATTAATACAGAGTTAACGCCCTCCTGCCTCTAAATAAACAACAACATATTTTCTCCATCTTTTCTTCTTCTTTTTTTTTTTTTGGGGGGGGGGGGGGAGAGGTTAGGAGGGTCAGTTTTCTTGTGCATTTTAATGTAATTTCATATCTATAAACCATGTTTCTTCATATTTAGTCTTATCTTTTATGGCCCTATAAATGTACATCCCCCTCCCTCCCTCCCTCCCTCCCTCCCTCCCTTCCTCCCTAAATGACAGACTAAATGGGATTAAATTTAGAATGTGAACGTATCCCTGAACTCTCCTTCATGTGCTGGTTAATGACACGTTCAAATGAGGACATTACTCCACCTTCGTGTTGGGGCATTCGATCCTCACCACATAATGCTCATTCACATTCCGCATGTGACACTGTGCTAATCAGCGTATCACTGCGAGCATTAATGATTATTTCTAGGAAAACTTTGCACCCTTTCAGACAAGAGGAAACATTGTATAAGGAAATATTCCCAAATCATAAGGAAATATCAAAGGGGCATACAAAGAATATCATAAGAAATGTTGCATCCAGAGATGAGCGACTTGGGATATTGTCTACTGCTCCCTGTGATTAGGTTCTGGTTCTGCTTGTCAATTGCTGGCGTCTACCCATGCAATGTTCTCTTCAATCATTAGGTATTCATGATAAGCCACACCCTTTTATATACCCTTATTATCATGTGATAAACTTGTCGTAGAGGTGTTGTGGTCGAGTGCATACGTCACCGGACTGTCAATCACAAGGTCCGCGGTTCGAGTCCCGCCGCGGCACTAATGTCCTTTAGCAAGACATTGATCTACATTTGCCACACTCAACCCAGGTGAGGTAAATATTTACCTGGTAGGATTATGAAATGCACTGTGAGCTGATAAGGCTGCCGGAGCTAAAGCTAGGGTAAAAAAGTCCAAAGCTCTTTGGAAGCGCATAGAGATGTTATTTCATAACGTATTATGCGCTATACAAGAACTGAACTATTATTTATACAAAATTTGTTTAGTTTTTTTTAGTAGAGTAGTGATGCATTGTGGGGGGGGGGAGGAGAGGGAGAGGGGAGAATCAGACAGGAACAGGATGAGTTTGGTAAGAGGATGAGGTGTGGTGGGGATGGTGTGTGTAACCATCTCCTCACAAAGAGAACCAAATCTGATTTGATCTGCGGTCACCTCAAATTGTGTCCCCATATTTGCAAAAATACACATTAATCTTGTCTGAGAACAAGGTAAAGTATACCATGGTTTTGTTCTTAACTGCTCCTTTGAGATTTTGACTTTAATAAGACTAATTGATAGATACCAAATAAGGATGATGAATAGCTACGGTACTGAATAAAACAGACATAACAGTTACATCCGTTGTATGGTTTCTCACACCACTTGGCCAGCAAGAGCACTATGTGCAACGACCAGACAGGGGTCAACTTCTTACAGGGGACGCTCTTTCTCGTGACACGGTTCCACTCATTCTGCAACAATGTGACAAACACATAATGTACAGGTCAAGTCCGGTATCCCTGGCTATGATGAATTGATGGGACTGAGAGGCAGAGGGGTAGAAGAGGGGGACATGGAGGGGTGCGGGAGGGCACAGCAGGTCCCCTCCGTGCACCTGCCGTCCCGTGTTAAGGGGCGAGCTAGCACCCAGCAGAGGCGGTAAGTGGGTTCCAAATTGGGCGAGGAGCTGCCTCGGTGACAAGTCAAGAAGGAAACAAGAGTTTGAAGCGATGTCCCTTTCTCTGGAAAATCACATGTCGTTCATGTCACCACAAGAAGTTTATAAGATTAATACAAATGTTTTTGTGTACAGTATAAATAAATGTAGGTGGCAAATGTTTCTCTTCTCTGATAAAGGGTACTTTTAGAATTTGATTTACCAGTGAGGTCCACTTGAATAAACTATACTGTATGTATCAATAAACGTAATATATTGTCCAATATGAACAAGATTACTATTGCTGTAGAAAGTATGTGATTTCATGGATTCTCAATCTTTAATAATTCATTTCTTTCTTCTCCACCTAATGCTGATGTATGTTGATCCATTATTACGTTCATTTCTCTATTTCTTACGCTCAACTTTTAGTATTACCGGGTTGATAAATTTCTGCTAAATAAAAAGATCATATTAATCAGTTTAAAATAAATGCAATGAAAATGCCTGGCAGGTAACCATTGAACACCTGGGTCACAAGAAAGAAGAGGAGATAAAATCGTTGCTGTTTTCACGAAGTGACGGTAGTGAAAAAGAATTGCATTCACTTTGCGTTACGATTTTCCTCACTACTGTCACTTCGTGAAAACAAGGACGAAATGTAGCATCAGTGGAGATTTGAACCTTCGACCTATCTGAAGGTCAAGCAATAAATACACCATACCATAGTGTTCCAAATCAAGTCTGCATTTTAAATATTGTTTTCCATTATTGTATTCGTTGGAGGTTTTTAACTTTAAAAATAACTGCATTTAGTTTGTGATAAAAGGTACTAAATAGTACAACCAAATATGTACAGTTGTGGTTTATAATAGGAAAAGGTAGCTCAAAATAAAGAAGAAATTGAAAGAGAGAGAGAGAGAGAGAACCAAACAAAACAGCATGATGCATGAATCATGCTCAAATCAAGAATAAGAGAAGACAGAAAGAGAGCATAAAACTAAAACAAGAGGAGAAAAAAAAGAAGAAAAAAACTGAGTTGTTTTCACAAACTTGTGGGATCTGGTAAAATGTCACAGAAGGTTAATTCAGTTTAGGGATTTAGGCTTCAGCTATTTGTTAGCCACACTTGCTGCAGTTGTTACACTGACAAACACGTCCGTAGTCCCTCTAATCAGCTCTAACTTGTTTTTAAATTGCCAGAGTGTGTTGGGTTTGGAAGTTTATCTCTCCTCCCCCCACCCTCCCCCCCCCCCCCCCACACACACACACACCAATCCCCTCCTTCTCCTCCTTTTCCTCCATTCCTCGTTAAACGGCAATCCAAATCTTTTATTAATTCCATTTAAATGAAAGCAGAACAATTAGAGGACCAGAATGGCAAAAGTATGAAATAAACCAATTACAAGAAAATTATGAGTGTTTGAAATATGAGATCACTAAATTTATGCAAATCGCAAATTGACAATCTGGTCACTGACGGTATTCACAGACACCTCGTCTGTTTATCGTGAGCAAAAATATCATAATTTTTCTGTTTTTTTCCTTAGTGCTTTCTCCCTGGGGGCATGTTTCAAAATATATTATGGGTAGCATATTATTAAAAGTTCTCTAAAGTGAGAAGACCGTCTGAGTTCTTTACTTTGAAAAATAGACATTGTAGTAATTTTGTGTGTTCGTAACAAATGGGAAAGTTGTCTGGTACTTCCTCACAGCAAACCTGCCAATTTGAAGTGCCCATAGGTATTATGATAACAATAACTTTCTCAATTTGTTTTGACCGATTTCATTCAAACTTTCACAAATCTGCTTCTCTCATTTTTTTGTTGCTTTCTATTAGAGTTTACTACCAAGGTTAGAATTCCCTTTAAACTTTCCCTAATAACTACAGTTAGTGATGTGATTTCATATTAAGTACAGCAAAAACGAATTTAAGAGTCATTTCGATATATATAGATGTTTCGTCAGGGCTGAGCGCTGTCACGGTATTCTTTGAAAATTATACACACCAACACACTTTCCTCAATCCCTCCCAAACAATTTGCTAAATCTACAGTATGTATACTATCATGCAAGCATGGTCCTTTTGATATATGCATGTACAGTAGTAAGTTTCTTTTCACATTTCTTAATCTACCCCTCCAGTTATACTACTGATATATTTAGAAGATTGAGAAGGGCTATACAACATTATATATTTTTCATTCGTCTAGTAGTCCTATTTGGATTTTAAATTTTCTTAGTCCCCTCCCCTCGCTCCCGCACCCTGATATAACGTAGATCTGGTATAAATTAGCATGCTGGTATGGTGCCCTCTACTTTTCCTTCATTGAAAGTCATTGATGAATAATGACAATGGATATTTAAATGTTAGTGTGGATATATTATGAAGACCTATCTGAACACGTTTTACACATTTTCATTGGCCATTTTAGCTATCGAGTGGTATCCATCCATTATAGCATTGTATAGTGTATAGCATTGTATAGTGGTGGTTATTTTACCCGACAGCTAAGAAAGCAATAAATGCTTGTAAGTAAGCAACCAGAAGACCTACGGCTTTAGGTCCTCTCCAAGGGACCTGGTAAAGAGGATTAATGCCTTACCAAAGGGCGCTATCGCATCGCCTAGGTTTCGAACCCGAGTCAGCGGATTACCAGACCACTGCCCTACCGACTGAGCTATTGCTCCTCCTTAGTTTATTTCTTTTAAATAATTTATTTTAGAAATACTAAAGAATTTGTTCTTTCATTCAAATGTAGTCCTGCTAATGTAATTCTCAAACTTACTATCCAGTTATTCAATTTAAGTACATGCATGTTTGCAGAGACCTTCAAAAGAAGAAACAAAACATTAAGTGTGTTCAATCATCACATAAATTGAAACGATGATGATCTCCTTGCCCTTGCGTTCCTAAAGAGTCGATCCTTGGACGAAGACCCCACCCTAACCAACCATCCATCCCCACCCCCTCCTCCTCGGATCACACAAACAAATCACTCCACTAGAGCATCGCGAGGACCCCATACTGCAACCAAATTGGCAATATTTGTTGAGTATGCGCGATTCGTTAGAAGCTAAATTGCAACAGTTTCAATCTCGCATCGCAGCAGCCCACACAGAGAGCTCTGGCCCGGCAGGGAGCCCTCGGTGAAGTTCAAACAAAGAGATACTCTTGGCTACCCTAATGGATTTAAAAGAAAGCATTAAATTCAACTTAATAATAAAAGCCACATTAAAGATACATGGTGCAATACTGAAGACAGCTCTACCAACTGAACTGGCAATGAAATAATGTTTTGGAGCCAGAAGGACGTTTTAACTCATGTACTTTAACATGGAGTGAATACCCTTCTGGCTCCAAACAGACGATATATTATGTTTGATCAAATACACTTCTGTGTTCTGCAAGTAATTACTATCAATTTTTTCCTTAACAATCTTGTTGATTAAACACATCGACAAAAAGGCTCCAATTTTTACACCTGGAACTAGCCATTACAAATTGTATATTTATTGTCTCGTAAATACTAAACAAACAATCTAAATACGATCTCTGAATTAATTGTACCATTGTTGATTGTAAAGGAGAGACAATCTTCAAATTGATATGCTCTTTCGCTAGAGATCTTCAGTATAAAGAAAAACAAATGCAGAATTCTCTCTTTAAAAATGTTCCCAGAAAAAAATATGCTTTTTTGAAAATCCCAACTTTACATTTAATCGATCAATTTACTTTTTTGGGGTGGAAAATTGAATCTAAATGCTTCATAAATGTTTAGAATGCCACATGTTCAAATGTTAAACAAGCTAAAATGTCAATAGTGTGTGTGTGTATGTGTGCGTGTGTGAGATAATGAAAATGTGTGATACTATAGGCACACCGTGTTATGTGCATGGGCACACTCTTGGAAAATAAAGCCATTTCCTCCTTAAAAAAGTTAAAATAATGTTTAGACTGGATGAATAAAATATGTTTTGAACTGACTTAGGAACAAATAAAATCCCAGGAATTATGTAAGATTTTCTAAAACATCTTACTAAAAGCATAAAATATGCTCATACTGCTTGAAAATTTGTAACTATCGAGAAAGATTAAGAATGACAGATAACAAATTATCAGCAAATCGTATTAAAGCAAAATACATGTTTTAGAAACACCGGAAGTTAGTGTGTCTACAAAATCGCAGAGGTATCGAAGGCGCAATGCGTTATGGGAATATATATTGCTATAGGCGGTAACCAGAATAACAGGGACATATTGTGGTAAAAAAAATAATTATCTTGAGAGTTTTAGTTCATAGGAGCTCTGTTTTGATTGGCTACTGTAAAAGTAACATTTTCACGGTAATTCAATAGATTTTATTTTTTGTTCAAGTTTGTTTCCCAAAGCACTTATAAAGCTCTTGAGAGCTCAAATCTCTTTACCTTGGGAAGTGTTATTAAACTGACATTGACATGATACCTAAAAAGAAAAAGAAAAATTGAAATAAAAAGCACAGATATTAAAATGGAATGGTGTGAAATCTTGTTGACACTCCGTATTACAGTAAGTCTCTTCTGCAAGTCTCTGTAATTTCCTTCCAAAAAAACAAATATTTGCTTTAAAACTTAGCTCTTATAAAAAGATACAATGAGCATCCTTTGCACAATGAGGCTTCACAAAACTACTGCATGTGTATTGAACAAAAATTGGCAAAATCCTGCACTGTCTGAACTCTGAATTATACATTTCAAATGAATAGAGTGAGCATGTGGTTTTAAAATTTCTTGTTTGTTAACAGATGAAAAAGCAAGCCAGAGCTACATATATATATATAGCTTCTGAATAGATTGTGATAAAAATCTGCCACCAAGGATTGGCCCTATTAACGCTGGCTTGTGAAAGGATGGAGCCAAATACATGTTTGATTTTTGTAATGCACACAATAATGACACCACAACAAGTAAAAAAGGAGAAGGAGAGAGAGAGAATAACCCCAAAGCCTACCAAATGTAGAACGACCCCCCCCCCTTCCTTTTTGAATTTTCAAAGAGATGCTTATCAATGAAATGGTGTATCCCTTATCTGTTTAATCAGACCTATAGGACGACTGGTTCCTGAAAGATCCATTCATTTCTCCAAAGCTTTGTGTCTGCCCGCTCTTGTTCATAAACACTTAATGTGATTATCCCATCAAAGCGATAAATTAACAAAAGCAACAAAGCTTTTCAAAAAAAAATTATGAGCGCAATGCCGAGCGGTGCGTGACACTGCCACATCCAAGGCCAATGAGCAAGACTGTTTATAGTGAGGCAGCCTTACGATTGCAAGGCTGATATAGTTAGCGGAAATCGCAGGGAAAAAGAGCAGTATTAAATAATTCCCCCCTCTCTTTCTCTCTCTCTCTCTCTCCCTCCCCTTTATCCCGTTTTAATCTCAATGACGCTTTGTTATTTCATCAGTTATCTCTCGTTCTCATCTCTCCTGCCCAGGAGCGCTAAACTGCAATGTAGAGGGGTACCGCGGCTGGCTTTTAGCTTCGCCCAGGGCACGAGGGCGATAATTACTGTCACTGCGCGCTCCTCCATGTGCAAAGCTCCCTCGCTTGTAACTGGATTAACAGGCGGGAGTAATTCTCTGAGCCAGGTGTATTACTTATCGGAGGTGGATCTGGCTATCTACACCGGTAATACTGCACAATTACATGCTCTACACCGTTGCAGGATGGGAAATGGAGATTAATACTGTGACAAAACTACCACTTTAATATTACCTGAGAGGACTTTAGGCACAGAGATAATTGAGAGGAAAATGAAAGTGATACTCTACTCCATATCAGGGAATGGGGAGATAAAATTACCATCCGTTGTGATACATAAAATAGTAATGGTAGAGTACACACACTTTCGAAAAGCATCATTATTCATTTTTTCAAAAGGTAAATGGACCTGGACGAGAGGTTCATACTTTGAGCTTGATGGAGGTCTGTGTTTAACTCTTTACATGCCACACAAATAATCTTCCTGTGCCACAATGAATTCATGATGAAATAGACATACCAAAGGCTTCAAAATTATTGAACTACTTCCAGTGCAAGATTAATTTATCCTGGTTGTGGTGGAGCTAATGAAGACCAGAAATTTGTAATTTTGCATTTTAGCTGTTGTTTTGCACAAGGCAATCCTTCCCTCTATTGGGGCCTATAGAGTACCGAAGCTGTGACGTCATAAAAAGCTATTTTTAGAATTTCTCAATTTTCTCTTCATTTTCCGAAAGAGCATTAAAAATAATGTCCAAATGTTGAAAACCAATTGAAAATGTTAAGTATTGGCTGAGATATTACCATCTGAATAAATATATGTCTTATGGGAACTACAGTGTTATACATGTATGCTCTGGCTCCTAATGGTTAGGAGCCAGAGCATATAACACTGAGTTCCCATATTATGTTGTGCGAAAATGCTTGTATAGCAAATGCAGGACCTTGCAGAAAGGCGAAGAAGCAACTGAAAAGTTAAACTACTGTAGATGTATCACTATATATGTGTACATATATTAAAAGCGATAAGCATGAGGGAAAATTTATGATCCGAAAATCCCAAAATGTTCCTCCAGGCCAAGTCACAACATGGGCCTCTCATATTTCAGATACGTGATCAAACAAACCAATGCTGACAATATTTTTAATATCTGAATGCTATATTTTGGATCCTTTCATTGCAATGAATTTCTTGAACTTGAACAATCCACATTGATTAACTTTTATCCAATAAAATAGGAGAGTCCACAATTGACTTTGGAATGCGAACATTTATTTTGATCCTCACAGACTCACAGTTTAACAAAAATTATCATCTCCCATGAAAGTCTGGACTGGAGGCTAGCATAGAAGCTGATTGTCTCACGTGCATGATTCAATTTTGGCGTGCGCCGCGGCAGACTTTCAAGTCTGCGTTCGGCAAGCCGTCTGATCTCGAATGAGACGATACCGCCAGATTTAGGTCGGCCAGAACCAAGCCAATTGTGATTGGGTTCACAGAGAGATCTTTTCATGTTTATTCCATTATAGGTGGGCCTTCTAGTCAAAGCATAGCTAATTAGGCAATAATACTGCATTGCAGGGTAATACAACAAAGAGATATAATATATAAAGGCATTCATAAATGCTTTAGTATACCGGTACAGTGTATCAATTCATCAAATGACATAAACTATATGTGCACAGCAATGTCATTGAAAGAGACTCAGGAAGAAAAGGTAAAACAGTAGATCATGTTAAGCACTAAAAAGCTCATTGTTTTGTTAAAATTAAAGATATTCAGTGAGTAAAAGTCACTATGAATGAGGGAATACATAAAAAACAAAATGGCAGACACAGGTTTTATTGTTGACTTGTATCCCTTCCTTGAATCTGTATCATTTTGCATGTGTTATTCCACTATAGTTTCTCTTAAATTAGGAGTAGACCTATTTTCTAATTTATATTTAAAAAGTCAGAAATCCTCATTGTGGGGGCTTTAAGACTTAAGTTTAGATAAAATCATACAGAATTTAACCTCTTTAGAATTGTACACATAAGTGTATCATACAAGAGCACCAATATGGCTAACACAATGTGTGCACTTCAACAGGAGCACAAAACAAGCAATTTCAAACAGAATGAACAAATTAGGCCATTATTCCTTTATTGAATCTTTGCCCCTATGGAATGCTAACAAAAGCAGAGGTTTTACGATGCATTGTCTTAAGCCCAGATGAGTGTTACTAGGAGCAAAGGTTGTCTCAAAGTCAACACTACGGTCATTTGGTGATATCTGGGTAACAAAGGCATTTCATGAAGAAAATATCAACAAAAAACAAAGTCAGACTAGAAAAAATAAATTGCAACTCCAGTTGGAATGTACATGTATAGCAACCAGAAAATGTGGCATTGTTTGTATGATATTGTATGACCCATATGTTACTAAAAGGTATACTGGGGTAGGCATTTTTTGGTTTGTAACTGTATTTCTCAGAAAGAGTGTGACTAAAACAATGCTGACAATTAACTAACCTACTTGATAATTTAGGTCTGCAATGTTTTATTGGGGACAACTCTACCGTTATTCTAAGCACCTTTTACCTGTGAGCAATAATTAAGAATACAGACCAAAGAAAAGACCATTTCTAGTTTAATAACTTAAAAAAAGATATATTTTTTTAATAGGAGAGTTACATGTATCTGACACTACATCACAAAGATAGTACTGATTAGCTGATCTTTAATTAAAAGCTACTTTGAAATTTGTTATGCATTCTAACCTTTAGCAATTTATCATAAAAGGTTGAACTGTCCTGCAAGAGAAAGAAATTCAAACTACCGTAAATCTCCGTGTATAAGGCGCACTTTTTTGGCGCCGAAAAAATTTGAAAATCGGGGGTGCGTCTTATACACAGATACAGAAAAAAAAAGATTTTTTTTTTTTTTTTTTTTTTTTTTTTTTTTTTCCCTTCCCGATTTCGATTTATGGCGCTATGCCTGGCAATGTCTCCCAGCTCAGTAATCAGTGTGTTGACTCACCACTCGGAAACTACAACAACACTCAAATTTGTCTGTCATCTTGGTTTGAAAGTAATCTTTCTAATAGATCTCAAAATGTAGTTTTTAATAATTCCTCAATTTTTTTTTCTATAACAAATGGTGTACCACAAGGTTCTATCCTAGGTACTCTATTGTCAGAAATTTAGAGGATTCTATTCATATCATGCATGACTATTGATGTTTGGCATAGAACACAGTGCTTCTGCTAGCTGATGTGATGAGGCTGGTGTGGGACACTTGGTATCATGAAGCCTTAAGAGTCTGGACCTGTTTTTAATTTACATTAATGATCTTACACACATTCTTCTACAACGACATTGTTACTATTATTTGGTGGGTTTTCGGCAACAAAACAATAACAACAACAAAACAACAAAAAACGATTTTTTTTTTTTTTTTTTTTTTTTTTTTTTTTTTTTTTTTTTTTTGCCCCCAAAATAGGGGTGCGCCTTATACACAGGTGCGCCTTATACACGGAGATTTACGGTATTAAAGCACAACTTACTTGATTGTACATACTCCATCAGTGTACATATATTTCTTGTTGATGGTGATCGGGATGACGAAGTGCTCACCGATTCCTAGTCTTCTGCTAGGAACATGGAGTCCTACATACTGGTCCTCTTCTATCAGGTCCATCTGACCATCCCAGGACAGGATGGTCACTCTGCCAACCTCTTGCGAGTCAACCATAGAGGGCAGTCCAGCTGCTTTGGGAGTCCTTTCTCTCGACGAGATGGAGTTATCCGCCTGAGGTTCGCAAGAGCCCACGCTGGTCGCTGGGAACACCACGTAGGAGATAGCAATGTCGTTGACTGAACCCGTTCGGCTGCGTTCGTGCCATGACATAGGGATGGGCACCTTGGCGACACAATGCTCCGATGCTCCCTGTAGAGTGCATGAGCCTACAGATTCTTCGTCACCGAACAGCGCAGCAGCTCTGAAGCAAGGTTGGACATTTCTTGAATTCCCTCGATTTGTCCTGCTGCCGCTGCTGCTAAATAAATTGTCATTCCTTGAGCTAAATAAGACACTAATGCTGCTTGCAAATGGAGGGATTTCTTGCTGTAATAGATGGGCCTGAATGCTCATTTCGTTGAACGGTTCCGGCAGGGTCGGAAAGAGTTCTTTCTGAACCCAAAATGGACCGCTCCCAGCTTTGAACAATGTTCTTCGGACATCAGGGGTCCCTATGACCTGTTCCGCAAACAAACTGTCCCAATGGGTGTGGTTGGTGATAGATTGGCTCTGTGAATTGGCAATGCTGTTGTCTTTTAATAAAAATACATCTGGATTTGCGTAGAATGTGTAGTTGAGGGCATCCCACTGGATGTCTTCGATGGTGGCTTCTCTCCGATGGCGATGCTTGGTGAATTTAGAATTTGCCTCACCTAAAAGATAAAAGAAAGAAAAAAACTTTATTTAATGAGATGCAAAAGAAAAACTTTATTTTAATAAGATGCAATGGGAAAAAAAGGCTTTCGTCAGCTTATTAGCAAGAACTTGATAACTTCTATACACTTCTGCACTAAACTAAACTTGCTTGAAAACAGTGTTATGCTAAATTTGTTCAAAGAGAGGTTATCAATAAAAAAGAAGTGCATTTTGCAGGTTCATATGCCCTTGGAGACCTGCATTTGCCTTTGATTATCCTTTTTTCTTCGGCTACAAGTTTGACAAGGAGGTTCTTTCTTGACAGTCGCAGATTATTACTGTTGAAATGCACACATCTGTCACACTAGTAACATTCATATAACACTTGTATTAGTTTACACAGACCACATGTATAGGTACATACTGTATTGCTCGCTGTTAATGAACAAACAGGCTTATACACAAAACAAGGGAAACGCTCTCGGCGGTCTCGCCTGCATAACGCAATTCAATATGATAAACCAGAACGTCAATGACGTACATTGTAGTGCTCATCCGCATCTCGCAACAACAAATATCGTGGTACACTTTTGAACTGGTCAAAAAATAAAAATGTGATGCCCTGGAAGGGACATAATTTCATTTCATTTGCATAAAGTACCATAAATAATCAATGGAGCAAAATCTCAAAATTCTGTGTAGAAGTTTAGTGTTCCAAATTTAGCTCTACCAGATAAGGCAAACCAAATCAAAATCGGTCAAGAAATGAGGGAGAAGAAGCAATTTTTGTTATATTTGGAATAAATTTGCATAAATTACCATAATTAATTAATGGAGAACAATTTCAAAATTCTGTGTAGACCTTTAGTGTACCAAAGTTAGCTCTACGATATAAAGCAAACCAAATCAAAATCGGTCCAAATATGAAGGAGAAGAAGCATTTTTTGTGATTTTTAAATTATTTTTGGAATAAATTTGCATTATTATCATAATTAATCAATGGGAGTAAAATCTCAAAATTCTGTGTAGAAGTTTAGTGTTCCAAATTTAGCTCTACCAGATAAGGCAAACCAAATCAAAATCGGTCAAGAAATGAGGGAGAAGAAGCAATTTTTGTTATTTTTGGAAAAAATTTGCATAAATTACCATTATTAATTAATAGAGAACAATTTCAAAATTCGGTGTAGAAGTTTAGTGAACCAAAGTTAGCTCTACCAGATAAAGCAAACCAAATCAAAATCGGTTGAGAAATGAAGGAGAAGAAGCATTTTTTGTGATTTCAAATAAATTTGCATAAATTAGCATAGATAATGAATTTCACGATTCTGTGTACAAGTTTTAAATCCCCCTCCTAGCCCTATCATATGAAACAATCAGAATCAAAATCGGTTGAAAAATAAGGAAGCATTTTGAAAATCTTGATGATGATGCCACAACATAGTCCAAGTCTGTTGACCTGAAATGACCTTTGACCTTGACTTTGTGATCTGAAATTCTACTCACATGATTGGGGATACTTGATTACCCTATAGTCCAAGTTTCATTGACTCAGAACTTATACTTTAAAAATTATATCAAAAATTCAAAAACTTAACCTTAGGTTAAGTTTTCGATGATGATGCTACAACATAGTCCAAGTCTGTTGACCTGAAATGACCTTTGACCTTGACTTTGTGATCTGAAATTCTACTCACATGATTGGGGATACTTGATTACCCTATAATCCAAGTTTCATTGACTAAGAACCTATACTTTAAAAATTATATCAAAAATTCAAAAACTTAACCTTAGGTTAAGTTTTTGATGTTGACGCCGTCGCCGCCGCCGCCGTCGCCGCCGCCGTCACCGGAAAAGCGGCGCCTATGTCTCGCTTTTTGCTACGCAGGCGAGACAACAAAAACAAACAAAATAACACAAGAAATTGAATATTCACAAGATTATTGGAGTAGACTGAGTAGTGAATGCTCAAATTCATGATTTTTCTTAGGTTTTATAATTTTTTATTACAGATCTCTCCATACTAAACAGTCATATAATGTCAAGTTTCACCTCAACCCTGTTTTGCCTGGATATGCATTCCAAACATGGTTGAAATAACAAGACCAAACGATCTCTCCATCTATCCCCCTATTCCCTGTGGTACTAAACCAAAGCTACATACATGTATCTTCTACACACTCTAGATGCGCTTGGCCCCCAAGTTCAAGAGTGTTTACACAGGGGCAATTAGGTTTGATACATGCAACATCTCAACTGATAAATCTATCTGGTGTAAACACTTCACTTGGCTCGAGTCAAGCTAGGAACAAAGACACACCTTTCATACGATTGCCGTGTCAACTAATTACCGCGGTTCACGAATAATGGAAATACCTTCATGTACATGTACATGTACATGTTTGTGTAGGCAGCGACTAAATAATCAGTTGAAAGCTAAAGCCTGCAATAAAATTGCAAACTGATCACATTCATGAATACTTCAGAGTGATTACATTTAAAGAAGCCTTATAAAAACAGATAAAAAGGATGATCATTAATGATCATTATCATCATATTTTGTTTTATCCAGTCACATGTCAATTTCCTTTCATGTTCACAAAGCTACATGTAGGTACATGTACATGTAGATTGAGCACACTAAAGAGAGACAAAACAAACACAAAAACAAAACAGAATATTAAAACAATTATGAAATGACCTTTCTGAGGCGGCACTGATAAGTTTGGATAATTCTAGTAAATTAAATGAATGCCTCCTGGGGAGCAGCACCATAGATCAAACAACAATAACAACAACAGCAATGTGACAAGAACATGCATCCACACCCTCTCTGCCTATGGATGCCGCTTCACGGTGGCCATTGTGCTGCTACGGCCATAAAGACTTCCAGAGTATACACCCCAAAACCCTCCTCTGTGAGGAGGATAGGTGTCAAAGGTCGTTAGCTGTATACAGCTGGTGGGGGTCGTAGGGTCAAGTATCCTTCCCACATGGCTGTGTATGATAGCCCTCTTTCAAGCTTGGCGGAAAGTGTGAAAGACAGATTCAAGTCAAGTGCACTACCAAGTGCATTAGGCCTGTCCTCATCAGCCCGAAGTTGCAATTAGCGGGATATTTGGTCAGGATAATCATCCCAAGATATTTTGGAATAGTTTGCAAAATATCCCGCTATTTGTCCGGTGCGTCTTCACCAGCCCGAAGACTCGCACTGAGCAAAATATTTCTAGGTAATTTCTCAATGTCAAGTTTCAAGTTTCGAGGTCGAATCTCGAGCTAAAGAAGACGTGATTTGTAACTGGGATTATTTCCCAAAACAGAAATAGCGGGCTATTTGGCAATCTTGAGCTGATGAAAACACGCCTATTGACACCTCATATCCTAAACTTAGGTTTAATTGTATGCATAAATTTATAAGGTAAAATAAATAGAGGGCCTAGGGGCCTACAGTATGTGCTCTAGCAACAATCTATATGCAGCTACATTCATACATGTACCCTAAAGAAGTCCCTAACTTTAACCCTGACGTAACAACCACAACCTAACCCTAAACCTAACCTTCTTAAACCAAATTGCATCCCAACCCTTACAAAATCAACCACAGGGCGATAGTTAGACGGGACGAATGTTGGCTCACTAGTTGAAGTTCTACAGCCACAAGCAATGTATTTTTGATGGAAATTCTTTATACAGCTATCATGTGGACATGCAATAACTGAATAAGGAAATGGTAGGCGAGCAATAAACTTCAAACCTTCACATGCTGAAGCTTTGGAAAAGTTAATTCCCAATCACACCCACCTGTCCCTTAATTATCCAGGGCAACCAACTTGTCTGAATGGCTGACAGACAAGCTACAATTCATATATTGAGATCTACAATTGTAAGCTAGGCAATACTTCTTATTATTCTTGTTCTATTTAGTTATTCTAAGTTCTTATCATCCCAATAGTAATACAAACCAATATCAAAAGGTAAATTACACCAAGAGCGGACATTCATGAACGTGTATATTGAATAAATGTAGTCAGTCAATTCAAATTAAATAAATTTGCCAACAAACATTTACAATGTAATTGACAATATGAATCATCGCATAGAAATGTGATTAATAGTTCAATCCATTTCTCAACTAAATGTCACGAATTATTGCTAAAGGAAGATCACCTGTAGATCAAACATGGCGTCCTAGTCTGCAACCAGCCTCTCCAAAGAGTAGGTAAACAACACCTCTGCACAAATGATAGGCATAAATACACACTGAAAAAAAATCTCATTGCAAAAGCCTGTATGCACAAGACTAGCGATCTGGTAGCATGTCAGCTAGCTTTCCCCCTCCACTTCACGGTGTTTACATTCATAAGCCAGAATCAACATCATGCTGCTTCACCCGAAAAAAAGTGTAAAGAAATGAAATATTCTGTCACGAATGTTTGCTCCCCAGTGTGGGCAAAATGGAAATATAAACTATCATATCACTCATAAATTTGCTCTCAATGTAACATTTACTGGGCGTCTGTTTGTAAAGAGTAAGCAAAGGAATAAGTGTTCTCACTGCGCTTTTTGTAAAGTGTTGTATTGATGTCATGTTTGCTATGTTAGGATTTGACGTAAATGGTGTATTTTCTGTTCACTTTTTTCCCCTTCCCCCTCTCTTTTTTTCTTCTACCCTCTTTATTGATTAACCATCAAATTTGAGAGGTAGTGACAAAGCAATTTCTCTGACATTCTGGTGTCATTCAAAGACTTTATTTGTGCCTGTACTTAAAAACAATAGGAAAGTCACTTTGGTACCTTGTGGGATGGTAAAAGTGAACTACATGTACCACTGGGAATCAATTACCTGTACGTGGTAAAATGCACGTACACTATTCACAATTCTTTTTTCTCTCAATGCAATAGAATTTGGTCTTTTTAATACACAAAGGACCTATATTGTCAATATATTAATAAAATTTGTTTCAGAATATTGCTACATGTAATTCAACATCTAAGGATAACAAAGCAATGTAAACACTACAGCACAATATGTTATACATTATTATCTCAGTGCCCCCCCCCCCCTTTCCTCTCTCTCTCTCTCCCTCTCTCTCTTTCTCCCTTTCCTTTTTTATATAATTTAGCCATTAGTCTCTCTTCATGTAGTTTACTCTGTGTAGTCTGACATGTACTTCTTTTTCTTCATGATCTCCTTTTCTCTCTTTTTTCTCTCTCTATCTCTCTCTCCCCCTCTCTCTCTTTCTCTCTCTCATCCAGTATTCATGGCCATAGACTTCATATAACTACATAAGCCACTTACTCATCGCCCCCTCAAGACACAGGTGTGAATGATGATATCATGTTCTCGCTAACAACTCAATCCAATCCCCTCCCCCCCATTCAAAGCCCAAAGCCTCTCCCACTAAAAATCCCCACAAACTCTGCCAAACACATTTTCATACAAACAGGGACACGCAAAGTCCCTTCTTTCCGATCTGCAAGCTCGCTCCTTATTTCCTGATCTATATTACTTTTTATCTTGGTTGCATATTGGCCCTTTTTTCAATATCCATCATTTTTCTTTTCAATCATTCTCTTGTTCAATCTGTTTCCTTCTCTCTCCGTAGGGCCCCCACCCTCTCCCTCCTCCCTTTTCTCCTTCCCTCCCTTTCTCCCTCCTTCTTTCTATCCCATTCTCTATTCTCTAATCCTCTTTTTTTTGTTGCATTTCCTCTCTTCTTTCCTTCTCTCTTTCTCTCTCTCTCTCTCTCTCTCTCTTTCTCTCTCTCCGCCTCCTCTTTCCAACCCAACATCACTGCTCAAGCTTCTCTATTATTCCATCTTCTTTCCAACATCCTCCTGACCTATATCTCCACCTTGCTCTAAGTGCAGAGTACATACCCTCCCAATCATGCTTCGGAATACATGCATTCTCGTATCTGGGCATCCTCATTCTCTACTTTCCTTGACAGCGTCTCGGCAACCCTTGGCCAATTCCCTCTCTTCCGCTTTTGACCCATCTCCATCCCTACGACAAGGTAGTACAAAGCGCCAGCCACCCAAATCATGTACATGTGCATGCAGTCCATGTAGGTGAAGTTGGAAAGTACAGCTAGCCTACTACAGCATGTAAGTGTGACTAGTCAGGTTCCTATTGCTGCTAAGTTCTAGAAAGAATGGTCTTCTGAGTGTCAGAAAGACTTTAGCATCTACACATGACTACTTCAGCCATTGGGCTGCGACACATGTTTTTAATAAACCTTGAATTGATTGATTGATTGATAACTGAATTGACATCCTTCTAACACTCAAAAGAAGAGCATGGGACTGTTAGGCATACCATGTACGCAACCATGGAAACAAATGCGCAAATCACAGCTTTTATCCAACTAATGTCTTCCCCAACTAATGTCTTCCCTTCCTTTTCTGTCACTGCATCTCCCCCATCCTCTCCATCTCTATCCCTCATCTCCTCTACCTGCCCCCTGCCCCTCTCCCCCCCCCCTCTCTCTCTCTCTCCCCCTCCACTCACTCTATCTCTCCTTCTTTCTCTTTCCCATCTCCTCCCCCCCCTCTCTCTCTCTCTTACACTCTATCTCTCCTTCTTTCTCTCTCTCTCTCTCTCTCCCCCTCCCCTCACTCTATCTCTCCTTCTCTCTCTTTTCCCCCTCTCTTCCCCTCCTCCTTCCCCCTCCCCTCTCTCTCTCTCTCTCTCTCTCTCTTTCTCTCTTACCCACTCCATTACTTTGCCACTGTCAATGCAGCTGATATCAAAACAAGATTTAAAGACAGACAATGTAGGATTTATATAAAATAGGTCTTTATGTATGATTTACTTGCTGTGAGTGTATATATCGCATATCTACGCAATCAATGTACATGTAAGACCTTTCGGTGCTTGAAACAAGAAATCGCAGAACTCTCTCTTTCTCTGTATGGAGAGCTCCTGGGTATGTTCTTGGCTCACACATCAATCTCTATCCATGTTACAAATCAACTAGCAATCAATCAACACACTTTTGGCATTCCCATTTTCTTTCTTAAAATGGACTTAATGTCAGGCTCTCTCCTTTTTCTTTGGTTCTTTTGTTCTTTTTGTTCTTGCTCCAATACTACTCTAATTCTGGTGAAGGTAAAAAAACATCCATCATCCATACATAATCTATTAGGGTACATTGTACATCTAACCTCAATAGACAACTTCTCTAAAAGAGAGCAGAAAAATCATAGAATGGTGAACATTTCAATGAAGTCTAGAGGGGAAAAAAAGAAAGTTATGAATTTTAAAAAGCTATAATCACTATAATCATAGGCACTTCAAATTTCCTGAATTGGTAATGTACATGTACAGGTAACTGTGACGTACTGACAGGCAACTTTCTCAATTTTTTTATTACACAAAATGATTACAAATTTGACCCCCCCCCCTTCCTTCCTATTTCCTCCTATTTCCTCCTTTAACCCTTTCTTGTAACCTCCATCATCCCTCTCTCTCTCTCTCTTTCTCTCCTCTCACTCTTTGATTTTTCCTGTCCAATCCTCCATCCTCTCCCTCCTTCCCTCTGTCTCTCTCTTTCTCTCTCAGTCATCTCTCTCTCTCTCTCTCTCTCTTGTTTTCTCTCCTCTTACTCTCTGATTTTCCTGTCCAATCCTCCTTCCTCTCCCCCCCCCCCTTCTCTCTCTCTCTCTCTCTTTCTCTCTCTTTCTCTCTCCCTCCCTCTGTCTCTCTCTCTCTCTCCCTCTCTCTCTGAGTATTAGCCTGGTAATCATGGCCATCAGGCTTGAGCTTGGCCGTCTAAAGCAGGGGCTGCCTGCCTGCCTGCCGAACAATGGCTTCTCAATCGGGATGAAAACCGGTCAAGTTACAAAGCATTAGCCATTCAATGCACTGGGTAATAAGCCTTTTCCAGACGACCAAAGCAAGAAAACAACCGCACAAATTACAAGTTGGCATGCTCTCTTTTCCCCCTTGACATCCCAAGTATTCTCTGATAACGCTAAGCAGAGGAAAAAAGAAAAAAGGAAGAACTTCTTCAGTACATGATTCCTTTGCTAAAGCCGTTTCCCCCTGAAATTTCTTTAAATCTTCACATTTTTTAAAGAAAATCTTAAAGAGAAGGTTGAGTTCTGGGGAGAGGTGAAAAATAATTTAGGTTCAACAAATTTCAAGGCAATTTAGTTGCCTTTATAATTAAATGCAGGTACAATGTAGACTTTAGTACATGGACCTGTGGTTTGTGTAATGAACATGTATGAAGAGTGCATAATGAGCACATCATATTGATTGCAACTACACAAAGCTACCTCAAAATTTGCACAAAAGCCCCTCACTCTAGGCAACACCATGGAATGGATTTGACTAGTGAAATCCATGGCAACACCACGAGCCTGTGGATCCAAAGCACCAACAAAATGCAACACATCGGCTGCTGTGTGCAAGAAGGCCAATAACTAATATATTTCAACATTGAATTAACACCTTTCTGGCACTTAACAAACGATGTCCACTGTTGATCCTGAATATCTACATGTACAATGTATAATATGCACCTTTAAATCATTTTAATGGTCTCTTTGATTCCTGACAAAATACCTCTGTTCAAGCTGCGCATCATTTTTATTTCTCTCGGCCTTTGTCCCGTTTTATTGAACTTTGTCAGCAAGTCAAACATTGCAAGAGGGTGACTATACAAGATAAGGGTGGTTAAATGACTGCAGAGTTATGTAACGACATTTGCTCAACTTTAAAATATCACAATCTACTGGTTCTGTGAGGTAAAGCAAAGTTGCAGTCCTAATTGGATATGAATAAGAGTAATTGTATAGGTGTCATGGTATAGTGGTTAAATCACTTGACTCTTGATCCAAGGGTTGAAGATTCAAATCCAAGCACGGATGCATTAAATTGATTACGTTACCGAAATGGTCCATTAGCCTTAAGAATCTAGAAACCTAGCTCTAGACATAATTCTTACTGTTGATGAAATCATATTACAGCTCGCTCCATTGATAATGTAAATCCAAAGTACTGGTCGTGTGAGGCTTTGTGATGGAAACTATCTGGAAGCTATTGGGAAAAGGTTTATTATGATTACGTGGTATCTAAAAAATTATATTCACTACATGCTTTTGAAATAATCAAAATGATTTTAAGCAATGGACTAAATCTTGCTGATAGTCACATTCATTAAACACAACAAATAATATACAGGGGTATATCTTGTCATATTTTGGATTTGAGGGATTTTAAAGAGCAATCGTTTGAAGGGGGTAATATTAATATTCCTAGTTCCCAACTGACATGATGAAAAAGAATGAGAAATGTTGCAATTTACATTAACTGTCCCCTTTACAAGAACTCAACCTTCTCTTTAAACAATCCACTGGTTTTACACAGCAGCTCACAAACCACCTGTAGGCTGTACATGCTATTGCATGCAGAGATCACTGCACTTTTCGTCATTGCCATATATACACTGTCTTACATCATTACACCAAAACAAAGCCAGAATCATCTCCTTATTTACAGTTACACCTAGCACAGATAAAAGATCTTTCTTCCCCTCTCCATCATTCTTCATTCTCCTCTCCTACCCAGTAAATTTTATGGTAACATCGCTGGCGCCAGTCGACCAAGGAATCGATCATCGCTATCCTTTTCCTTGTCTGCATCGCTTTGATAGTTTTTTTTCCCCCTCCATCATCTTCTTGCTTTCGTTACTTTTCATCAAGCACCGTTGCTCTATGTACAGTACAGTAGTAGCAACAGGGAGGAGAATCCCTTCCCAACTTTCTCTCTCTCTTTATCCATCTCTCCCTCTCTCTCTCCAAATCTTCCCGCTTTCATTAGTTTTCATCAGGCACTGTTGCTCTTCATAGCAAAGGGATCCCCCCCCCTCTCTCTCTCTCTCTCTCTCTCTTTGTCTCCCTCACTCATCATCTTTTCCCTGCTTTCCTAAGCCGGTTTTTATAGAGCACTGCTGTTCTATGTAGGCCTACATCTACATGTAGCAACAGCAGATATTATCCCCCTCCATCCCTTCCTGCTTCCATTTGTTTCATTATGCCCTCCCCCCCCCCCCCCACCCCCTTCTCTTTCTCTCTCTCTCCCTTTGGGTGCGTTCAAACAACATTTTTTCACCTTAGAAACACGGTTTTCAAAGACATTTAGTTTAAAACATGATTGCGTTCAAGCGATTTCAAGCGATTTTTTTTTTTATCAGTCGTAAAATTAAACGTGTATAAAAAGCAAACACAAAACACTGAAAAAGATGCGTTTTGATTTGTGATTCTAGCTTCTAAAAATCGCTTGAACGCACCCCTCTCTCTCTCTCTCTCTTGCTTTTCTGACATTCACTGAATACCTCCACAAAATCCAAAAACTCGTAGCTACATGTACATGTACATTTGCATATATGTCAGACGATTCATTTTTCTTGTCTGAAAGTAGTTTTATAAAATGATCTGGGGCATCACTGCAAAACCTAGTTGCACTTGATGCAACAAAATGAAAAAAATTGATGGTCACTATCACGAAGATGCACATAATGATGTTACTTTGAATGCACCCAAGATATAGGCTACATTATTGCTTTTCCGAGCAGTCAAGCCCTGGAGCATGAATATACCATGGCAGAAAAATATATGATCTGCCTGGGGAGTGCTAAAAGGTAGCATCTCCATTATGGTGTTTGCATGTAAATACTTATTTTGTGTATGCAAGGTACATATACATGTAAAGTGCTTGTTGAATAAATGTTTGAGTCTGTATATTTGTATTTTCAATGTCACTTTCAAAAGAGGATGTTGAAATCTAACGCTATAATTCCTCATATATGTATTACCGGTAAATGATTTTTTTTTTTTGTCTATCAAGCTTCTGTACAGGTACATTCACCTATCAATATTCAAGGGGCTATTGTACATGTAGATAAACCAGAACATTTTGTGAATTCATAAAAGTTTCTGTTAAAAGAATGAAATAAATGAATTACAACAAAGAATTGGCAATTTGTGAAAGTCTCATACAGCAAAAACAGCTGCCATTGAGAGTGACACTGACGGCTTGCCACTAACTGCTTGCAACTAACGTTAATCATAATGGGGTGGGTCTAACATACACCATTGATAGGCCTGTCTCCACTATCTCGAGATTGCCAAATATCCAGCTATTTGAACTATCCCGATCGCAAACTATCCAGCTAATTTGCGTCTTCATCAGACCGAAGTAGCAATTAGAAGGATATTTGGTCAGGATTGTCATCCCAAGATATCTTGGGATAGTTTGCAAAATATCCAGCTATTTGTCCTGTGCGTCTTCACTAGACCGAAGATTCGCAATACGCGCTAACGCTGAGCAAAATATCTGGAGCTAATTTCTCAAGGTCGAGTTTCAAGTTTTGAGGTCGAATCTCGAGATACTGAAGATGCGATTTGTCACTTCGGGATTATTTCCCAAATCAGAAATAGCGGGCTATTTGGCCATCTCGAGATGATGAAGACGCGCCTAAGGTACATGTAGCAATTGTCTCTTTGGAGCTAGAAGGGCATTAACTCATGTATTTCCACACAGAGTCAATGACATTGTCGCTTTGTTTGAACAGAGGACTTTTCTTTTCCTTCTGGTTCTAACTTTAAAGAAGGGTCATAATTTAAGACCATTGTTTATGTTAGATTGTCATTAAAAACCAAAATCCATTCTCATAAATAACCAGGGAATATATCTTTGGGTCTGGGAAGAATTATGGGTAATGTATGCATGTGTCACTTTCAATAATAGTCTTGGAACACAGACTCCTGACACGAACAGTATCTCTGTTCATGAATAAGAACAATTTCAGAGTATGTTATCATTACAATCTCTAATCAGGCAATGCAGTGTGAAATCTATAATCATAGTTTTGTGTACATATTGGCAGTCGTTTTTGTTGTTGAAGTTAGTAATGTGGCCAATATCTTTTGTTCTATCATCAATTTTGTTTAGATGGGGGAGGGATAACTGATTAAGTCTGAAGCTGAAGACTATTCTGACCCCTAGGGGTTACTCTGTGTCAAGCCATCAAACCCATTACGAGCTTCACAAGGATATGGAAACTAAACAAAAGCCAGTTTATGACTTTTTGTCTCAGAAAATTCATTTACAGTATTTACTCTAGAAGCTCCATTCCAGTTTTATGACATTGGGGTACAATAGGCGTGTCTGCACTATCTCGAGATTGCCAAATATCCAGCTATTTTGAACTATCCCGATCGAAACTATCCAGCTATTTGCGTCTTCATTAGACCGAAGTGGCAAATTAGCTGGATAGTTGGTCGGGATAATATCCCAAGATATCTCGGTCTAGTTTGCAAAATATCCTTCTATTTCCGAACTAGCGGGATAGTTTGCGACCGTCTTCATTAGACCGAAGTACGGAGTCAATTATCCCGATCCCATTATGCACAACGATTTCCGGTTCGCACATGCGATCTATACCGCTCAGCGCTGACCTCGCAACCACTGACCTCGAGTAAACACGGAAAACCGCAAACTAGACCGAGATATCTTGGGATATTATCCCGACCAACTATCCAGCTAATTTGCTACTTCGGTCTAATGAAGACACAAATAAGCCCGGATAGTTTGCGATCGGGATAATTCAAATAGCTGGATATTTGGCAATCTCGAGATAGTGCAGACACGACTACTGTAGGAGAGAATGAAAACCCTGCAAGACGCTCTGAGATAAAAATCAATGATGATTGGTTCATAAGAAATTCATGCAGCCCCACCTTCAAACAATCTTATAGCTTCACAGAAAGTAATTACCTTTTACTGGTCTGAACGTCTTATAATGAAGCGTCATATAGCGAAACGCAGGTTAGAGTTACGTTTTGAAAGACGATTCGATCAAGAAGCAGGGTCCCATTCTCATCCAAACATCTCTGAACGTCTTATAATGAAGGGTCATATAGTATGTAACACAGGTTACAGTTACGTTTTGAAAGACGATTCGATCAAGAAGCAGGGTCCCATTCTCATCCAAACATCTCTGAACGTCTTATAATGAAGCGTCATATAGTGTGTAACACAGGTTAGAGTTACGTTTTGAAAGATGATTCGATCAAGAAGCAGGGTCCCATTCTCATCCAAACATCTCTGAACGTCTTATAATGAAGCGTCATATAGTATGTAACACAGGTTAGAGTTACGTTTTGAAAGACGATTCGATCAAGAAGCAGGGTCCCATTCTCATCAAAACATCTCTGAACGTCTTATAATGAAGGGTCATATAGTATGTAACACAGGTTAGAGTTACGTTTTGAAAGACGATTCGATCAAGAAGCAGGGTCCCATTCTCATCCAAACATCTCTGAACGTCTTATAATGAAGCGTCATATAGTGTGTAACACAGGTTAGAGTTACGTTTTGAAAGACGATTCGATCAAGAAGCAGGGTCCCATTCTCATCCAAACATCTCTGAACGTCTTATAATGAAGCGTCATATAAATAGTGTGTAACACAGGTTAGAGTTACGTTTTGAAAGACGATTCGATCGAGAAGCAGGGTCCCATTCTCATCCAAACATCTCTGAACGTCTTATAGTGAAGCGTCATATAGTGTGTAACACAGGTTAGAGTTATGTTTTGAAAGACGATTCGATCGAGAAGCAGGGTCCAATTCTCATCCAAACATCTCTGAATGTCTTATAATGAAGCGTCATGTAGCGAAACGCAGGTTAGAGTTACGTTTTGAAAGACAATTCGATCGAGAAGCAGGGTCCCATTCTCATCCAAACATCTCTGAACGTCTTATAATGAAGCGTTATATAGTGTGTAACACAGGTTAGAGTTACATTTTGAAAGATGATTCGATCAAGAAGCAGGGTCCCATTCTCAATCTCCAAACATCTCCTTGATCATACGAGAAAGGCGCATGTAACTAGGCGGTGCTTGTCGTGAGTGCATACTGTGATTGGCCAGCAGTGCTGTCATGTCAATCAACGTCTTCAAAACTTATTTCTTATTTAAACACCGTTTCTTTACACAATACTGTTTCTTGGTCTGTATGCCCCGCAGGTCGCACTATACACATTTCTTTTTAAGAGCTTCATACTTTCATATCAATTTGTTATAGTCTAAACAGGCTTTGCAACTACATGTACATGTACTCTACTTCACAGATGTGCCAAACTACTTCAGAAAAGATATAAAAATATATGATCAGGGCCCTGTATTATAAAGAGGTGTGATTGAATCAATAGCAACTCTAAATCAATCAGAAGAGTGTACTTATGAGATAGGAGTTGTGATTAATTTGAAATAGCAATTGTTTCCATTTAATCGCAACTCTTATTAAAAGGTTAATTTGATACTCTCTGAAAATTAACATTTTTTTCCTTCTGTTTTGTTAAATGTACAGTGTACAACACCATGCACATGTAAATTATTAGCCCCAATCTTGAAATCGAAATATTTATCAGAGGAATGTCAGTAATTCAAATTGCAGAGGACACAAAGTTGATTATGGGCAGAGATTATAGTTATTAGCTGGTGAGTTTTTATGGTTTCATGGAGCCAGCCAGCCAGAGCGCCAGTGCTGCAATGATTCACAAAATTCTTGGGGTTTTATGATTAAATTTCCTGCCTTGGATCCCTGGTGGGGGCAGTGCTGCAAAGCAAGCAAACAGAGTCGTAAAACACTGGCCAGAGGAGAAGGCTACCGTAATAATAAAAAAACAGAGTGCTTGGGACTACACAATGGCTGTACTCATATGTTTCGGTATTTGAAGTTTGTAGGAAGTCTGGAATGAGATTGAAAAGTAACACATGAAGGAGTCATGGGGGGGGGGGGGGGGGTCAACATTTTTTTCAATTCACAACTCTGGAAATGGAAGATGCATACATACATTTGTGTACCGGTACATGTGTAAAACTAGTGCACAATATTTACCATATTCACACCAACTGTCAATGTTCATGGTGTAGATTACTACACTGATCCATTTGTGATACCTACATTATCTTAATTTACATCAATCCTCAAGTTTTAATCCTTCTCTCTCTCCCTCTCTCTCTCTCTCTCTCTCTCTCTCTCTCTCTCTCTCTCTACATAGAGGCTATTTCATTCATTAATTCTCTGAGTGTCCTTTATTTATTTCCCCCCTTTGCTACATCACAATCCATTCCTATACATGCCTATAGATACTTTTTTTTACCATATATACATACTGTACGTAGAATAGGCAGAAATATACATTTGTGTAAACCTCCTGAGTCTGAGAAGCAAAAAAAAAAGGAATGACTTATGAATACCAAATAGAGAAACACCGCCCACAATAGGGTTTTCCTATGCCCTATTCATCAGCCTCCTTCTCATTATATTGATAGCCTTGCTTTACAACCACAACAATATCTAGAGGAGTCTCAATAGGGGTACCCCTCTCCCCTCCTATACAAAGCCCCAAGATTGCCTGGCATTGTTCACCCCGGCCCTTTGGTAGTGCCTCCCTTTCAGCGGGGACCCCAAGTATTTAAAGAAGGGGATTAGCGAGGGATGATAGCCCTTGAGAGCTGGCCGTCTTATTATAGCCAAGATTGGGTGGTAGACATCATCATGAATGGAGATGGTTGGTAGCTGGAACTGTTACAAGGAGAATAAATACGCAACATGCCCTTTTATGAAGTCAAGTAATTTGTAAACTCCTTCCTTCCTCCTCACATACATGTACGAGCCAAGCCGCCAATGTACATGTAGGTGCACTATATGTCGGGCTGTCGGCCTACAACTAAACCTTGGACATACATTTTATAATTACATGTACATGACTACAAGTCTACATGTAGTATCACAGATACATCATTTTCTGTATTTTTTTCTCTTTCTTTGATATCATTTCTTTACAGTAAGCCTAATTTGTGACAAAATGTTGAATGCTCAATACTAGAGCACAAAATTCATATTTTTGCGGTCAACTGTCATAATTCTTTCCATAATATGCTGTACTGAAGTTTCTGAAGTATCAAGACTTTCAGAAAGAAGAAAAAATAAGAAAAAAGGATAACACAGGAAGTCCTACAGATTCAGACATGTTGCGGTAAAATGTCTTGCCTTGCCAAATCTGGCCTGACTGAACGACGAGAAGCAATGATGCTACAACTGTCCTTACAATGTATGTGTCAGCCTAGAGTGTACATGTAGATCCTATAAATAATGTACATAAACATGTACATGAAGGCTACATGTACAGGTACTGTATGTAATCTGTGAAGAGAGTTTTCAAAGATAGACCTTTGTAAAAGTGAGGTACATGTAGTGTGAAGAGCGCTACCCTCTAGATGTGTATTTTTAAAATGAAGTACTTTTTGCCTTAGCATTTCCTTTCAACAAGAGAATAAAAGTTTGCACATTTTACATGCTGCTTTTTTTCAACTTATACATCTACATTGAGAAAAATCAGTCCTCACAATTTTGTTAAACATGTACTGTAGGACCACCAATATCACCAAAACAATCCCGTTTCTCTTAAACCACACATGCTGTACATGTACACTGTACAACTGTACATGTACTGTACATGTAGGGCCTATACAAAATAAATGAAATATGAGTATCAACCAATTCTAGAGCTGTAGTATGTACAAAGTATTCTACCGCAATCAATCCTGTTCATGTCATCAAAGCGCATACAATATTGAATATAGTCAGGCCTACACTGTATAGTCAGGCCTACACTGTACATGTACTTTGTACATTATTAAAGTGAAATGCATGTACTGTATCTCAAATATTTGTAATAAAAATCATGGGGGCCCACACATTGAGTATGTCAAGTCGAGTGAATACAAATCAATAGACGACAGTAGACAAGCATTGTTGAATTATCACTTCTGCATAACAACAAATCAATGAATTATTCATTTTGCCAGCTCCATCTATTGTGGAGGACTGCGGCCTGCTAACACCTTGCATTGTGAGGAGCTGACAAGAATTAGGCTATCAGCTGGCGGGCTCTAATCAACCTCAAACTTAGATTGAAAGCGAGACTAATCCCTTCATAAATGAGTCAGCTTTCAGAGAATGATTTCCACTTTGTCTGAAATCTAGCTACCGGTACCTTCCCCCGCACACACCACAGAGTATGAGCTGGATACTTGGTCTTTTTTGGTGCTTTTTATTCTTCTTTTTCTTCATAACATGGAGCATTATTATAATAAGAACCAACATCTTGAATATTATGTACTGTACATACAGTACAGTATGTAGCAATGTGTAACTAAGGAAAGGACAGCAAAAACAACAACAGATCATTCATGAGTTTGGATAAATTTCTGATCAGATAAAAGGTATCATGCAATACAAATACAATACAGTTATACATGTACATGTACATGTATAAAGTCAGGCAGCAGTACAATTTACAGTTTTACACCATTTGCTGAGAACTAGAATTACTTGAACATTTAATGCCCTCCTTGTTTTCATCACAAATATGTATCATGTAATTTTTTACAAAATTGTGAATAAAGTATTAGTCACTTTTTTAAATAAATGAATTAATAGTAACTAATGATATGTTATTAAGTGATGAATTAACAATTTACATCAATCTTCTATTTACTTCAATGATCAATTCATTGAAATTTCATATGCGTTTTCAAATATGTGTGAATAAATTTATAAAGAGGTAATACCAATAACAAATCTTTCTCCTAACATCTTACACCAGGGTGTACATGCATGTACATGTAGGCTGATGGGAAAGAAATGGTAGAACTAAGCACGGGCGTACATGTACAGTATTAATACATGTAAAGTACATGTACATGTAGGCCTACGATGTACAGTTGTATGTGAGCCTACACATCACATGAAGTTTTAATTTTTGAAGGCTATACACAATATTATGAAAAGATTTTCATTGTTTTATATAAATTATATCAAAGGGCTTGACTACTTTCAACCTTTCATTTTGTTTTAATCATATCGATTCCGAAATAATCTATACTGGTACTATAGGAGTGATAGCTGATGCCACCAAAATACAGTAAAAGCAAGCACAACTTAAAAGGGTATTGGGAAGGAGAGAGAGAGAGAGAGAGAGAGAGAGAAAGAGAGATCACAACAAAACTGTAAAGCGTGGAAAAAAGGGCGGCATACAGCGGCCCACATCAAAGGTATCACGCAGACAAGGTAGAAATATTTTATTGCCTTCAGTTTCTATTTTATGAAGCCACTTCACGAGTAAGAAGGCTGAAGTGGTAAAGAGCTGTGAAGAGATCATTGAGTAAATGGATTTAAAGGGATTATACAATGAAAGGTTGAATTCGCAGTGAAGTGCTCTTCTTATTATTGCTTTTGATTGCCTCATGCATTTCATTGATGGCTTGGTTTTATTTCTCTCTCCTCTTTCTTTCTTCCTACCATCTTCTCCCTTTCTCTCTCTCTCTCTCTCTCTTTCTATCCTCCACATATCACTCTTCCCCTCTCCTTCCCCTTTCCTCTCATTCTTTATCTTCCTTTACCTTCTCACTTTTCTTGGTATCTCTCCATTGTCACACGTAAACTGTACATCTCCCTTTCAGCATGTAACTACAGGTAACCAACAGTCTTCTTCATTCTGTCACTCCCATTGGATCGTAAAAAAAGGTCTCATCATTTAATTGTTAAAAAGAGGTCTCATCATTTGATTCATTCCGTGACAACCTCATCAAGCCATCAGTCATAAAATCAGCCGAGCTCATTTCTAAGACCATTTTCGTCAACAGCAGTCACATAATAAACCTGTGCACACACAGCACAACCAACCATGATTCCCTCATAAGTCATAACAATATTCACAGTATTTCTTGATTTGTCAGCGTCTGTGAAGAACTAAAAGGAAGATGAGAAAAGGTTGAATCACCTTTATACCTGTAGCAGGCTGCAAATACATTATGTAGGCCCTACCTCTATCACATACATGTACATGTAAGTGATGTAACATCTCTTTATTTGTTTATTGTGCTGTGTTATTTTTTACATGTTTTTCTAGAGTTTTCTGCTTCTGAGAAAATGCATTAGTGTGAAATAATTAAGAAGTGGATATTTTGCTCAATAAAAAGTTAACAATAGAACCATTTACACTGTAAAATGTAATTTCAATATTTCACAGCATGAAAGCATTGAACACCTGTACATTCCATGCATGTAAAGTTTCTGATTTTACAGTCAACAGTACATGCATTTAACAACAAGGCATGCAGCATCATGCAAGGGTGGACTTAATGTACCTGTACTGCAATTCTGCCTCATGTTCTCTTATCTTCATCCTTAAGAAATTGAATTTGAGACTCAGAACATTGGAACTTGAAAGAAGAAAATAAGAAAGGAAAGAATAAGGAGCTTAAAACGTATTTGACCCAACACACACAAAACAAGTTTAGTCCCTAGCATCCCTACCCATGAAAACCATGGAAATCTTATCTCGGGGATACAAGCTTTTTGAAACGTGATATGCACCTAATTTCACACAGCTTAGCCATACTTACCACCCCCCCCTCCCCCCCCCCCCCCCGCTCTCTCTCTCTCTCTCACACACACACACTCTCTCTCCATCTATCCCCCAAAATCAGTCTTTCTCAATCCCTTTTTTTAAATCCGAGTTACACCTACAGCTGTACATGTACACTGTAGGCTTCAATAATTCTTTCTCCCTCGATCTCTTTTCTAATCTACATCTACATGTATCCAGAATTCCAGATATTGGTATCTACAGCACATCTTCTCATCCTCACTTTCCTTCTAATAACCCCCCCCCCCCCCCCCCACACACACACACACACACACATAGGCCTCTCTCTCTCTCTCTTTCTTTCTCTCTCTTTCTCTCCTAATCCCTATCCTTCGCTCCCTCACTACATCATCTCCAGGCAGATCTGTTGCCAGCGAACCTGAAAAGTTGAGTAGACATGTCATCAAGCACTTACACGTACCTGACCCTTCACAGCGCGGCGTAGCCATAGCGGAAAGCAATGGAAACCCTTCCAAGAAAGGACTAGATGAGCCAGAGCCAGAAACCAAGATAAGGTGAAAAACATGTAATACCGATGATGAAAGGTGGAGGGGGCAGGGGGCAAGCCAATTTTGGATTCAAATTGAAAGAAGGCAGTGGTACACGGTACACCTGTACATGTAATACCCCAGTCACAACAACATATCTGACACCAGACTGACAACAAACCGAGCAACATTACAGAATACGTTACCCCCTGAATGGCCAAGAATCGTTGGTTTGGAGTCGGTGTGACTGAGGTATTAGTAAAAGTTCATGTTTTAATAGTTGTAACCATTCCCCTCCCTGATTCCATGTGTCCCAATCAACCTCTTCTATCTATCTCTCTCTCTCTCTCTCTCTCTCTCCTCTCTCTCTCTTATCCTTGTTTATATCTTGGCCTAAATTATTTTGCTTTTCAAATTAACTTCAATAAAACCTCAACCTCAACCCCCCCCCCCCAAAAAAAAAAAAAAACAGCAATAATAAAGTTTAGATTGCCTATGATCAACAGTAGCATAAACCAATGAGGTAGGAGGACCTCCTTGCCTATTAACAAGTCAAGTCTTAGTTTTCTTACAAGTCTCACAAACATGTTTTTAATACTGATATTACAAGTAGCTTTGTAGTTCCCTTGATTCGAGTCTACATGTACATGCTGTCCTTAAATTCCACAAACCTTGGATGCCAATGTTGATATGAGAATCCATTTGTGTAAATCAGAAACTATAATTCTGATATTTGAGCTGCAAAATAACAAACCATAAACAATGTCATTATTCATACATGTATGTGCCAGAATCATGTAAACAGACCCTGCACGCGTTGGTATGTTAACTGCACCTCACAACCATTCAAAGAAATACAACAAACAAAGGCTTTCTGCTCCTCAATAAATTAAAACAACCAGTCATTAAAACTTTGTGATACATGTACATCTACAAAGTACCAAAAATGAAACAGTAAATTAAATTACAAAACAACAATTACAACACATGTAGCTTGTAACAACTCTTCAAGGATTTTTTTTTGGAATTATAAATCCAACCTTGCAAGAATACAATTCAATCTTCACATCATCTAGAATGCAGAATGGTAATTCAATTTAATTATTAATTCCCCAATTTTCTGAACAAAGCTGATAATACCAGACCGAGATTTGAGTAGACCGATACCTTTTAGATTGCACCTTCAGAAAAAGAAAAAAAGAAATCATATGGTTCATATCAGAGGCAAGAAAGTGACCTCTGTGGTGTGTTTGAGACTAGCAGATTATGCTGTATTTAATAAAGAGAAAATGGATAGTATTGGACTATTGGTATAATATTTCACTTAAAGATGGATTTTCTACATAATTCCTCCTCTCGCTGAAATCCAGTAATAATTCTGAAATTCTGACCATGGATTTCCCTAAGGATAACAGGGAAAATGAAAACACATGGTGCGGCCCTCGTGTGTAAACTCCTTGTTGTTTGAAAAGTAAGCAGTGACCAATGTACAATTACATTATCATCCATTTGATTGTTCATTCATGACTCTCATCTGCGTTACTTGCATCTATTTTGATTTCTGTTGTTCCTGGGACCTGGTCACTACATCCTCTAAACACCTCCCTACCCTCTGTAAATCCCAAGATGTAATGGGAGGAGGGGGGGGGGGGGTAGCCCCGCAAACCCCTATCCCCAATTATTTGCATCGATTTTGATTTCTGTTGTTCCTGGGACCTGGTCACTACATCCTCCAAACACCTCCCTACCCTCTGTAAATCCCGAGATGTAATGGGAGGAGGGGGGGGGGGGGGTATCCCCGCAAACCCCCATCCTCCACCCCCACACCCTATCCCCAACCATCCTCCACCCCTCACAATCACAGGGGGTGGTAGGGAAATGAGACCTGACCTCTGAGTGCCAAGAGCTGACCTCAATTTTGCAGCAAAAACTGATACAGTTGTGAATCATCTCAAGAAGCGAACAAACTTGACAGCTCATTGGCTGGAGAGGAGAAAGATCCCCATTATTCTTCCGCTAGACACACCACATGGCTGGTAGTATCAAAGCGCTCTGGTAAGATGGCCAATAAATTACCCCAGGAATTGGCCCACTTTGTTTTCGTTTTGGAAAATGTGTAGATTATAAATCTTTTTAACTAGCAATTAAATTTTGATAACAGAACATGCCAAACGAGTCACATTGCAGATAAATATCTAATATCATTTTGCTGCTTGTATGTACCGTATCTCTATTTACTTACGGTAGTCACATTTACTGTGTATAAGCATGATTATAGTGTATTATATACCTGTATATCTACACAGTTTTTTAGGCCTACATCTACATTGTACATGTATGTAAAGTATGTCATGCATACCTCAGACCTACATCAGTGTGGCCTACAGTACATATGTACATGATGCTTTTCAGAATAAGGAAAAGAAAAACAAAGTTTTTAAAATATCAGCAGTCAAACTATCATTTCTGGAAAGAGAAAGAATAATCACTTTTCAAATGAAAATTGATTTTTGCCTCAAAATAGAGGCTGGAGGATGATAAATCAAGTGCATCCTACTCTTCATTCATACAGTTATCTAAGCCCTGGAAATGTATGTACTCCTGTAATAACCATGGCAATTTCCCCAATTAGCATTACCGTACCTGTACAACCATGACACCTCCTTCAAACAGTGTAAAAGGTTTGAAAGGAAGGATGATTGGGATACTAGGGACTTTTCGATTTGCACGTTTATAAGTGGACTGCGACGTATGCGGGCATTTTTTAAGCAGGGTTGACGAGGCACGCTGACTGTTGTTCGTTACCTTTTCGGTTTCACACAACTACGACGCTCGCTTAGTGAGCGCGAAACTCGATCGAATAGCTAAAGATCCAACACCAAATTCGGTGCAGGGACTGTTCTCAAAAATTATGCTGCAACAGATCAGCGATGCATAAATAAAATGTGTGAATTATTCTGCTTAGTGAGCGCGAAATCGATCGAAGAGCTAAAGATCCAACACACCAAACTCGGTGCATGGGACTGATCTCGAAAATTATGCTGCAACAGATTGGCGATGCATGAATAAAATGTTTTTATTTCATGAATTATTCTGCAACAATTTTGATTTAAGGGAAATTACAGACACGAAAATATGTTAATTTAAGAGAATTCACATTTCCACCACTCTCTGGTTCTAGAATTAGGTCAATTGGGTCCATTTTGTGACTTCAATTTGATGTTTCGTGCCTACAAAAGATTGCTTACGAACACGACTCGTCACAGTTTGCGAACGAACGGCAAAACAAGGGCGAACACGTTTGAGAATTCTGCTACGAACGATGAGCTCGTCGATGCGCATGCGCACTGCTTCAAAAGTGACCGCATACGTCGCAGTCCACTAGTGAACGTGCAAATCGAAAAGTCCCTACTGTTGTGTCTGGTAGCCAAGCATTCTCATGTAATATAATCCTTCAATCTAAATAAAATGATGTAATAAGGCCTTGGAAAGGAAACCTATCTGCTTCTAATCCTGGGGCAAGGACTAGAGCTAGACATACAGTGTACATGTACATTCACATGGCACCTTTCGTTTTTTAAATGAAGTTTTTAAAACCTAATTTTTTTTGTTAATGACCCAGTCACAAGGTTTACAAGTCAATTTAAGGCACTGACACAAAAACTTGTTGGAGATTTAAACAAAAGTGACATGAGTGAGAAATCTTAAAACTAAATATTCTTCAAAAAGTAAAGATCTAGAACAAACAGACAAATACATTATTTTTAAAGACTTTCCCATTCGGCCTTTGCCTACATTCTCCATACGATGAGACTGTGGTTTTGACTGGGGAAAAGTAGGCTTCAGGCAACAATATTGTTTTGCACAATATAGATTATAGACCTTCCATTTTTATATAGCTATGAGTGACTGAATTTCAAGACTATTCAAAGACTAGTTAAAAAGATTTGAAACAATACATTTGCAGACAGCGAAAACATGCAATCTCGTTCGTGGTGTGCCGATTGTGCACTTGAGATTACCGCACAATACCGCATCACTGACTGGAACTTTGTTTGATCCAAGCTCTATGTGGATGTTTGCAATCATCGTGAGAGTATTGACAAAGCATTGTAAAGAATCAAACGTTACAAATTACCCAAGAGTGAACAACTGGTTTTTTTCATTTTCAAGCTTGAAAATTGTTATTAAACCCTCAATCTGTACAAACAGGCTGCACAGTGCACACACCATCTTAAATGTTTGTACATGTACATTGTACAGGAACAATGTCCACTTGTAACTTAAATTACCGATTTGACAATACATGTTTATGAAATAAAAATCTTTACAACTTCACTTATGCCGAATTATCTACCATATTGGCACTAAAAAGCCAACCATTCAATGAAAGAGATTGACAGTGAAAAGAAGCGATTGGATGTGGAGTTATCTCGCTATTCAATCAGAACTGAGTCCCGGTATCAATACACATTGCCCTACGGCATTGCTCTTTTTCTGCCACCCAGCTAGATATTGTTGGTTGCGTTGCTTATCTGTAATTAAATCTGGTTGTCATAAAGATTTTTTCCCTTTGTAAACTGAAAGATCGATATTGATATTTAAATATAAATTGCTGTGATTAAAAATCGCAAATAAAGCTTCTCTCTGGTACATGTATATGCAGCATAATGATGCACATTTATAAGCCTATCGAATTAAGATACACCCGTAAGACCATTTATGATTCCATACAATACTTAAGTACAGGTATTCTTTCTTCAATCATCATTAACTGAGAGCATCAGTTTTTTTTTTTTTTCTATTTCAATTGGTATCCTTTTTTTAAATTACACCTATTTCATAATTTCAATCATTTAGATAGATAAATTGTAGGTTTGGGGTTGGCACTGATTTGATAAAGTTTAGGATTATCATTGCAGATTATGATTAAGACATTTTTTTAAATACTTGTACAGTGTATCTTGAAATTCTTACACGACAACATACTGAACATGTACATGATGTACATGATGCAGTTCGTCATTTATAACTGATCCAATATTCTGTTCTAATTGATACATAAATGTACGTAGAAACAAACTAATAACAAGTGGTGAATGGTGATTATGCTCTTTTAAAGTAAAAATTCATTTTTATTTGCGCATCCAAGTGGTCTAAAATGGGTCAAATTAACAAAAGAGGTTCATTAAATATAACCCATGGTCTATAGTCTAAACTAGGCTAGTCTAAACCATGGTGTAATCCTCTCCCTTGATCTATAATAAGCAAACACCGGAGGGCAAATATATTGCCCGTTCACACATACATGTACATGTAAGGAATTAACAATAATCTGGAATTCTGGTAACATATACATGTAGTGCCTATACTACAAAATACTGTCTATAAGCTCTTTACAGATAGATCTAGTATTAATACCCTGGTCATGCTGGTCAGTGGATTCATTCACAAACAATTAATGTACATCCTCTCCTTATTCTTACCATATGGTTAGTCTTAGGGAAAACTGTCTTACAGTACAAGTTTGCATTCCATTGAAAACATTCTATTGGAAACTTGTTTATTGTAATTAACAAGCATTAAAAAGGGATGTCAGCAAATTTGTACTTTCGACAGTTTCATGAAAAATGCAGTGGTTTATAATTTATATCGACAACATACATGTATAAAATAGTAAAAGCTTATTTGTGAATCAGTGAACATGAAACGCAATCAGCAACAGGAAAAATTCCACTTTCAACAACAACAAAAGCTCTCATAAATCATTAAATGTAGTACTTCATCATTGCAATTTAGGAAACCTCATCTTGTAGATTACATACTGTAGGCCTAGGCTAAATCTACATGTATTAAATTTAAATGGGTGAAAAGTAAAAAGTTAAAGAAATCTCTTTTTCACCAACAAACATGGTGTACATGCAGTGAACATTGACCAAGGCCAATAAATATAGATTCTACACACTGCCAGCCAGTCTCAGCACAGACAAGAGCGAAATCAAGCAATGTTGCCTGCCACTGATGCCTGCTGCCAGCCAAACAACAAATGAACATGATGTTGATGAACAAGGTCAAGGCCTTTAAGGCAAAGTTGAATGTGAATTACCATACTCAGTCACAATTACAATTAGTCCTTACCTTGCAACGATCCTATGCACTGTATCACAGCCACGGTGACAACGAAATACAGTATCTTCGCCATTTTTGCCTAGCTTGACTCTCTGTAGAAAAACCACTCTTGGACTTGATGCAGTGCCGTGTGATCGGTCACCTCCTCCAGCACTGGGCAGCCCTTGTCCACTGGTCCGGCATGGAATTATCACACCGTCGCACTGCGGGGAGTAGTCAGCCCACTACTGATAAAGTCCACGACAAGGTATTATTCCGATCAAGATTTCACCTTAAATTTGGCCTAATAATTGCTTCAGTTTAACAAAATTCCGTGAAGCATGTTAGACAGCTACAGTAAAATCACACCAATAAGTTTGTAAGGTAGAATACAGCTGATGGAGCTTCGACTCTGCTGGCAGTATTTTTGTTTTCCACGATCCACAGCATTATGCACTATATACGCGGCGTACATACAGCTAGCTAGCTAGCTCGGATCTCTATATCTGAGCGCGGCGATGCTTTTGTTGCGGCGGCACGGCCGCGATCGGAAACTCGTACACAGTATATACACACACTATATTCGCTGCATGCATAGACCCACAACACATCGTAGATGGTCCATGGTTTGACTGTAGCTTATCAGGATAGTTCTAAATTTCAGTCGCAAATTATCAATTTACAAAAACCGTGTCGAATTACTTATAACTATCGACCAAAAAATAAGTGATATTTCGTCACTGTTTTAATTCATTATTTATTGAGCTCTGAAAAATTTAATTTACGTATGATAAATCTGCTTTTAGAGATAATTAACTAATCTATTTGCACCGTTGTAACAAAACGACTAGGACACAGGACTAATAATCCGCCTACAAAGCTCTCCGAAAGCGCACTCAGCCAATAATGGTGTGCCCTCTCACCGATCTTTTCACGTTCAGCCTTTGTAATGCGATCACTTTGTATTTTTTGTAGAAATGCCGACAAGAAATAAGTTATTAAGTATTCATTATAGCGATACTTCCGAGGGCAAAAGGAGATCTTCCGGGTGCGTGAGGTCATGGCAGATTATTGCAATTTGACGTAATCAAGTTTAGGGCGAGACCGTAGTTTGGGTAAAAGGGGGCGGTCGAAATACCCCCCCCCCCCAACCACCACCATCACCACCATAGTACATCGTATGTGGTAGGGGTAAACATAATTTCTATTATACTTCTTTACTATTATTTCATTTTAGCCTCAGGTCTACTTTAGACAATTGCAATGGTCCGGATACCATTTCCAAGCGATGTATTATAAAAGAGGAAAAAACTTTGGCGTGCATTAAAACATATTCGCGAATTTTTCGACTGGTTCAGATTCGCGACAGTTTTATAATATAATTAAAGCCCCATTCCCATTTGCCTGAACATAACTTTTTGTCTATAATTAAGTTTCGATGGTGCCACGAATTCCTTTTGCTCCATATTCCGCATTTACTTTTCTTGAAATACCAATTTTCCAATTCGACTTTATTATGATTCATGCATGGTTTTGTACTCTTTTCGGGGAGGGGGTTGATAGAGGGTATGGGGGTAGGAGGACTGCCTCGTTCAAACAACAATACGGTATATACCTTTATTCTTTTACTCTTTAGCCAACCCCTGTTATTGTCCTTTTATTAAGACTGACCAATAGGCCTACTTTAGAGGATTAATCGATTGGTTTCAATTCAGTGGCAATGAAAGCGAGACGAGTGTTTAGAAGTAAGCTTGGAGGACTTTGAATAGGAAAGAGCATGTAAAAGGAAGAGAGTGGAAAGCTATATGCTCTTGAGGGTGGTCTGGTCCGGGAAACTTTTGAGAAATTGAGTTGAGTCATTGATTGCGGCGACCGATATACAGGCCTAAACAGACCGAGCCTTGAGAAGCCTTCGTTTCTTTCTCTTTCTTCTTCTATTTCTTCTTCTTCTTCTTCTTCTTCTTCTTCTTCTTCTTCTTCTTCTTCTTCTTCTTCTTCTTCTCATCCTCCCCTTCTCCTCCTTCTTCTTCTTCTCCTCCTCCTCCTCCTCCTCCTCCTTCTCCTCTTTTTTCTTCTTCATTTTCTCTCTATATCTGTCAGTCATGCTGTCTGTCTTCCTTTCTTTTAGTTTTTCTTCTTTCTGTACACGAACTATAACCACGCAGGCCCTTCGGCCCTGTGAACATGATGGAAATTCAGTCAGGCTATAGTCCACTCCAAAAATAATTTGCTTTAAAGATAATTATGCAGAAGAACAGGAGAAACAGAACCCAAAACAAATGAATTAAAATCGGATAACTTATAAGGAAGTTATGATTTTGTTTAAAGTATAAAAAACTATGGAACTTAGAATATCTCTGCACAAATTGCCAATTAGGTTATCAGTTTGTGACGTCATTGCCTCACTATTTATCAATTACTTATATACTTTTATCCCATTATTTTCCCTTTTTATCCCCCAAAACTTGATTTCCCATACCTTTGCCCAGGTTATATGATTTGTATCAAATTGCGTGCATGACATTTCACAAAATCTTATAACTTTGAAGAATATCCATACTATTTTCTGAATATTGGATATTCATAATCATTGATTTTTATACAAATAGTTTATCAACATTCACATTTTATTAACTGAAAAACTCTGTATTAGTGCACCCACACAAAAACATATAGACCTGCTTTCAATATAACTTGGATGCTGGTGTGAGGAAATAAAACATTTAAAGGGAAAATTAAAATTTATATTATCTATATAAAGAACACACATTAAGTGGATAGTGAGGCAATGAGGTCAAAGACTCATGAGTAAGTTACCAATTTGTCTTGTGATTTTCAAAGTTTTTATGTCATTAAAAATTCATAACTTTCTTATTAGTTATCCGATTTGCTCAAGCTTGTTTTGATTGGTTGGTCTGATTTTTCTGCTTCTATTGAAAGTGAGTTATTTTTGGAGTAGACTTGCCCTTAATTGTCATGGACATTGAGGGTCACGGGTGTATACAAGGCATGGTGGCGAATTATGAGGGGTTATGAGGGCAGTTGCGGATCCTATTGTGCACATGCACATTTCTAAAACTATTTATAGGTGCTTTTAGAATTTCAAGAAGTAAGTATAGTAGGTACGGTATGTCACAAAATAATTCTATTGCTCATGACGGCATCGTAAAGGTTTTAAACTGTTAAAAACTCGAGAATTTCCGGGGCCTCCCCCTGGACCATAATTATAGACGAAAACTAATAGAAGACTAGTGCTTCACAAAACAACCCTTTATTCTATGAAATTGTCCTTAGGATATAGTGTGTGTGTGTGTGTGTGTGTGTGTGTGTGTGTGTGTGTGTGTGTGAGAGAGAGAGAGAGAGAGAGAGAGAGAGAGAGAGAATCGATTCAACGAAATAAACCCATAGGGGCAGTACGAATTTCACTAAATAGACTGTATCTATCGCTCAAAACGACTTATCTTCAAGGTTCTGGATTGCTAAGACACGAGAGCGGCTCCGCCCCCAGGACCATGCACCGACAGGGGCTTTGGCCCTGGACCCCACCCCTTTAGGAAAAGCCTGCATCCGCCGCTGTGTGAAGAGATCGCGGGTCTTATTAGCAAGTTTCATCCCCCCCCCCCCGGCGGCCCCCGCGCCTCCCCCCCCCCCCCGCCTCTCTCTCTCTCTTTCTCTCTCTCTTTCTCTCTTCCAAATTATCTGCGAGAAACATGGAATAAACTTGCAATTTATCCTTTGACCGATTTTTTTATAACGTCAAGCATTTTCAAGACATCCTCAGAGGAAAATGTTCAAATCTTGACGAGGTCACCTGATCCCAATAGAACTGTTTTTTTTCTTTCAGTCTCTTCGTCAATAGCACCAAAATTAATTTTGTTCTCGACTTGTGTAACCTACCGTAGACTGCTTTAGTCCTTTGCTGAAGAAAAAAAATATATATCCATGTATGTACTGTATTTATTCTCTTCGCTTCCTCCATACGGTTTTTCTCTCTTCCAAATTATTTATGCATGCTTCTCTTCCAAACTCTATACTTAGTGCATGACTAACTATTTAATTCACCTGCCATGCATAATGGCATCTCTGTATATTGAATACGCTTTACATGCAATGCCTTTTGCTATATCGGACAGGGCTCTGACAAGCTCGTCAGTCGTAAAAAGAAACGCCGCTTGTTTCGAAAAATGGACCTTGTTTGTTCGGGTGCACGGTATGATCTCGATGGTGTAGTCGTATGTCGCCCTCTAACGTAATAAGCATGACAGTTTATTAGTATAACCAGGAAAGTCTCTTATTCTACCTTTAAAAAAATAGAGATCTGTGTGTTTTCCGCATGAACAGTGGTAACTGACAGAAGGGTACGCATGTTAAAGTGGTTGGATAAAAACATGCAAGACTTATCCATGTATCATTTATTTCCAATCAAAGAAACCCCTGTTCATTTTAAAGGCCCACTGCACTACTTGTAGCTTCTTGCGCCCTCTTACAACAAACAATGCCTAATCGGTGACCACTGGTCCCCCATGATCCTCTTTTTCTTATGTTAACTGAGAGCTGAGTTGATGAGATAACCACCTGTCCAGTGACCTTGCAGAGCGCTCTAATCCCTCCTGTAAACTATGGCAGATAAGCTTTAAGTACCTCATCCAGCCTTCACCCTGTGAACGTAACGTTTCTCCCTCTTCACTCCTCTCTTTATTTCTCTCCTCTCTCTCTCTCTCTCTTCTCTCTCTCTCTCTCTCTCTCTCTCTCTGTCTCCTCTCATTATCTCTCTTTATCTCTCTCTCTCTCTCTCTCTCTCCTCTCATTCTATCTCAGTACCATCATTTATGAAAATGAATTTGCTTCCCAAAGTTGTGTAACCAAAATAAAGAGGGCGGGACGACAGTTTGTTATTTTACATATAACTCCTATATTAATCACGGAAGAGGTTTACGGTACACCATGTGTAAAGTCCTCGAGGGACTGAGGAAAGTAGATAGAAATTAGAAGTGAGATGGAAGGCGAGAAAGTGGAGGTTAGAAGGAAGAGTATCTTTCGGAAGTGAGTTTAGTCCTGAAAAGGACTGTAAACCAGAAAGTTTGGGCAGGATGAGAGGTTTGAGTAGAAGACTGGATTGAGTTGGAGAGTTGAGTAGGCGAGTAGAATTGCAGAGCAGGAGCAGGAGAGTAGACTCGACGTTTCGGACAGGTTGACTGTCCGTCTTCATATATTATTATGTTTTAGGATCTCTTTGCCAATTTAGCATGTCGCCCTCTATTGACAAAGAGTATTGTAGTTTTCTCTCTTCGTTCTTTATTATTCCTGAAAGCAAGTTCTCAGTACTAACCACTGTTATGAAAATTGATTTGCTTCCCAAAGTTTCATTACAAAGGGACAAATTGAAATCAAATGAAAATAATGCACAGACTAGGGGGGGGGGGGGGTAGTGAGCACTAATTTTATATCTCTTCTTTTGCCCTCGACTGAAAATTAAAAAATCGCACCCCCCCCCCTCCTTGAGCACCAGGGGAGGGGGTCCGTCTCCAAATAAAGGTGAAATTAACGTGTTTTTACCTGTTTTTTTGCCCAGGGGTGGGGGCCCGCCCCCTCCCTCTGGATCCGCCACTGGTTAGTGATACCTGCTAACGAATACGCATGTTATTGTCATTCCTACAAGCACACTTAATTTGCAAACATTATTCAAATAGAAGTACACAAAGTAATCAAATGTAAAATACGGATGCCTACATTCACGAAATTGAATGCCCGATACCGCCGTCTGTCCGGCGCGAATTTGATTGCTCCTTGCATGCTTTACTAAATTGAATGCTCGTTTTACACGTCTCCGTGACAAGAGTATGAAATCGCATGCTACTAAATCAAAATTTAACGACGCAATTAGATAATTTTGTTAATGTTGATCTACATAGCATGAAATTGAATGAACGTAACGTTAATTCGGATGCTAAGTTTACCAAGTTGGGCGGGAAAACCTCTATTACAAAAAAAAAAAAGCTCTGTATACTTATAATAACACCATGCTTCTTTTCATGTTTGATGATATGTTCACCCTGATATAAATCCTCCCATAAGTACCCAACTCGTCATTGTAATGACTTTCATCTACCTTTGCTGGGAATCTTTCTATCTCAAAACACGTTTATTTATACAGCCCACACATTTTGGAACTATCTTCATAATGACATTCAACTTGCCCCCTCTCTTAATTCATTTAAGAGGAAATTGAAATTATTTCTTATACTTCCTTACAATACAAATCAATACCAGTGCATTGTCAAAAATGTTAAATCATGTCTTGTCTTCCTTAAATCCTCCCCGTCACGTCTTTTTTTTTACGCTCTGTATGTATCTTACTGGTCACTACCCCTGCAGTATGCACACCGTGCGCCCTCTCTCTCTCACTCTCCTTTCTTCTCCTCTCTTCTCCACCTATCCTCTATTTTTCTTTACTCTTCACATATGCAGCAACATTTTCTATTCTTCCATTTCTCTCTTTCCTTGCTTTATTTTATGTTGTATTATACATTTTGTTTATTAGTATTATACACTTATCTGTTAGTCGTCATTGTCTCTTTTGACCTTTCCAGTGTTCACTATAAACGTGTCTATTCTACCATTTTGGGGTATATTTTTTGTTCAAGTCAATATATTTACATGTTACACAAATTATGTTTGTCATTATTTTGAGGAATC
>JAVYIG010002106.1:50000-271452 GCA_035222895.1 Strongylocentrotus droebachiensis
GTGATATGGGATGAAGGCTTTAACTTTAGCTTAACATCTCAGCACTCGTGCTTCCAGTTCTTCTTCTAGGTCTCATTGCTGCTCATTGATTGGCTTAATTGGATCATCCTTTCTATTTTTTCTTCACGCTATTTTCTCTCTCTCACTCTTTCTTTCTGGCTCCCCCTGTTCAGTGACTTCTTCACAGTAGTCTAGTTACATTTATCAGAAGATTTAGTTCACCCATATTTAGTGAAGTTTGATCTTGAATGCATTAACATAGGGAGCAGTGACTACTTTCTCAGACAGAGAGTCAGAGAGTTTCAGTCATTGATGATTTGTGGATTAAAACTACCTTGTTTTGGCTTTTTATCATGACAATAAAACATTTGTATTGTGATAATATGAAATACGATGATATCACCAAGCCTTAATTGGCATCCGTTTGCCTGTATGACGAGTTATGTGAACAAAACAAAATGTGTTTGTAATCTAAAAATCTAACATCTAAAATCGGTGCAGTAGTCTTCTTTCTACTCATGCAAAGCATTTTGAAAATGGGTCAAGAATTTAACAAAAACAATTGTATTTTTGTTTTTTATTAGAGTGATGAAGCTCTGTGTATAAACAGATGTGCGTTTCTGATAAAAATGAGCTATCTACATTACAAAAACGTTCACCTCTGACAAGAGTTTGCGGCAATAAAAGACGATGCATGGAATGTTGCTAAGTCCCAGAGCGCACCTATGTTCACTAAACTAATTACTTTTCTTGTAAAGGGAGCAGGGAAAAAATTAATATTTATTTTTCGGGGGCTACTTTTCAAACTTGCCTGCATGAAATTAACACTCTAAAATTGTTTTGCATTGAACTCTATGCAAATTTACAGGGGCTCTTTTCTGATTTTCGGGGGCTCTTTTGGGCATTTCGGGGGCTATTTCGCCCTGAGCCCCCGTGTATTTTTTTCACTGCAAGGGAGTCCAGATGAGAAAAACCAGGGACAATTGTTTTTCCAGATTGTCGTGAAGATTGGCATGAGCAAGGAATCAAGAAAAGAAAAAGAGCATCTTGGTTTCATTAAATATTTCCTGTTATCTATTTTGTGTACAGCAAAGAAGGTCAAAGACAAATTTGAAGTAAATTATCAATTGAGAATAAGCAACGTTTGCTTTTGCATGTTTAATTAACTTACCAAAGAAAGACAATTTTACAAGTTGTACAAGTTTTTAAATACCCTTCTGCATATTTGGGCAAATGTTCAGTGAAACATTGGAACTATCTCTGAAGAAATTTAGAGTATCACAACCTTGTTTCATGGATAAATATTTAGTATGCTATTTATCATAATAAACCAAATATCAAACATATACCACTTGATTAACAAAATGTTGTACAGAGTGTAGTTTATCAAATATGATGAGGTTACAGATTAGCTGAATTAAATTGTGTATGTATCTGGTAGTTCGTACCTGCATTTATCATCAGTTGTATCAATAAATGCTTTCCAATTGGTGATAACAAATTTGAATACTTCCATTCTTCTGGAATGTGCTGGTACGTTCGGAAGTGTGTTTTGAAGGATTATCAAAACTGCCTATATCAAGTTGACTCCTACTGGTATAACTTTTTGTGCTTTGCTGTATTAAACTGAATTTGGAATTATGTTTAGAAAGTGAAAAAATGACTCTGGACCATAATGTTAGGCGATTTTTATTAATTGAGGAACAAAATAAACCAAATGGAATTTTGATGGTGAAGACTGAAGACTAATTATTGTGTTCACAAAGTTATTATTTCTCTCTTTTTATGTCCTTGAAAAAAATATTCCGTTGGATTTTTTGTTGGTGTTTTTGTGTCTGCTTTTGTTCGTGGGCACATTTTCCTTCCTTTGTTTTGACATCAATCTGATGCTCTTGAATTCACAAACAAACATCTGCAGCTTGAGAAAAGTGGGGTTGAGAATTTTAAGACTATATTTTTCAGTGTCCAATTTACTGTCATTATTTCGCACAGGTCATCGGATGATTGTTTGACAACTGTAGCAATGTCCCTGTTGAATATCAAAACAAGTGATATTGCACAAAATGAGACCCATCATTGGTGCTTAATAAAAAAATAAGCAGATGTTTGTGATGTACATGTATGTTTATTAACAGCCATGCAGCCACTTGTCCACAGGCATTGATCAGTACTCATTGCAGCATAAATTTGTTATCCAAGGCAGATGCCAAATTTTGAAGAAAAAAAATTATAAAGAAAAAGAAGTTTATTTCAGTTTTCTAAATAACCCTTACAGTGTCATTAACTGCATTGTCTGCAAAATCATCATAGTATTTATCAAGAGGGATTTGGAAAAGAGAAGACTATCATAAAGGTAAAATTGAGGACAGTGTATTTTATTTGTATTTTTAGACATCAACATTGATAAGGAGACATCCGGCACATCCCAGTATTATTTATTTCATCATGATGATGATTACTATTGTTATAAATAATATTCATTATCATTATTCTTATCACCTTCAAATTTTATTTCTTTGTTTTTGTTCTCCTTCCCAGAGACATACGATGACCTATGGCAGTGGTCGGTGGATCATTATCCTGAATTCTGGGGAGAATGCTGGAAATTTTTCAATATTGTCCATTCTCAGACATATAGTAGGGTAAGTCATTTTATATGTAAAATGGTTATAAAGAATTCAGATGATTACTCTTTCATGTACATTAAATATTTGCGAAATGTCACCAATGGTAAGATTTACGATTGTTGCATTGCTGCATCTATTTAATAAAGACTCCCCTTGATGCAACATAAATTTTGAAACTGAATATGCCAGAACAAAGTGGTGAAATGTCATGGAGCAAAAATTAGATTTTTTTTCTTCCAGTGATTGATTCATAATTCACTTTTACTTAAAGGGATCCGGTAACTTTGTCTCAAATTCTGAAACAAAATTCTGGATTAAGCTCATGATGCAATGATAATTATAAACCTTTAGGTCAGTCAGGAACCCCATGAATTTTACAAGCCGATCGCCTGTCTGAATATCAAGATATTTATGATTGGAATTACAAATTTTGAAAACCGTTCGGCTGACGGTTTTCATAACACTACAGTCTATTGGGGAAAACGAGTATGGTAAAACCGGTCACTCAAAGATTTTTACTTTTTTGAGGCACTTCTTGATCATTTTGAAGCGCAATTTTTTTAGGGCTTCAATATTACACCATATCACAGACACTGATAACATGTAGGGCCGTGTATCTCAGATTTAACATTGTTAAACGATCCCTTTAATTTGGGAAATTCACAAAAATGTCTTGCCACAAAAGTAGCTGTCCTTGTTAAATTGTTTGCAAACAAAATTGTGTCGCAAAGGCAACCATGACTTGATGTAAACCAACCATCTGCTCCGAAAGTTGGCCAACTGAAAAATTGTGAATTGCAAAGAGAGTCAAGTATAACTTTAATCAGGAACCTGTTTTTGACACATCTATCATATATTGTATTAGTTGATCCAAAGCCATCTATTCACAGAGTTTGGCCAACTTGGATTTTTGTTACATGACCTGTATTGTCTTTTGTTTTGTGCTTGGACAACAAAGCAATATTTTCCATTTTGTGCCCAAACTAGAACTGCCGTTGGCCAAACTCTGTATATATAGATTGCTCCAAGTTGATCCATATTTATGATTAAAACACTGTTGCTGCTTTTTGGGGGGAAGAATGCACTAGAATTATATAGTTTACGTTTTCTATATAGATGCATCTTTAAATTATTCCAAAATAAATGGAAACCGTCAACTCACACTGGGGATCTGGTTACGTTATAGTGATTAGTAACCTACGTTGTAATACTTGTAGTCTACCGCTTTATGTTTACTGCAAATATGATTGAGTACACAATACCATATGACAGGAATCAATAGGAGCGTGCAGTGGCGGATCCAGGGGGGGGGTTGGGGGGGTTGCAACCCCCCCCTTGGGCGGCCCAAAAAAAAAAAAAAAAAAAAAAAAAGGAAAAAAAAAGAAAAAAAGAAAGAAAAAAAGAAAAAAAAAAAGAACGCACGCTGGAGAGAAACCCTTTCAAGTGCAAATATTGTGAGAAGATATTCAACTCATCTGGTAACTTAACCAAACACATGATAACTCTGGATATAACTATGTATTAAACTGTTACTTGATTTAAAAAGACGTTATCATGCACTGCTTTTTATGGTCTCCATTGTGTTAATAGATGCCAGGAAAACATCACTTACGGGGTTCAAATAAACACCCCCCAAAAAATCGGCTCGCCGCTTCGCGGCTCGTGGACGATGCTCCGCATCGTCATTATTTTGGTCAAACCCCCCCCTTAGCAAAAAGCTAGATCCGCCCCTGGCGTGGCTCTAGTTATTGATTTCGGTTTATTATTAGCAAGCCTACACAGAGCTATGCTGTGGTAATTAGTATACCTGGCTGTCATACTGGTTTTACATGTAATTTAAACTCCTGTAACCAGACAAGGCCACTTTAGATTGAAGGCCAGATTATCATCTGGACCTTTAGAAAATGAAAAGCTGATCACTTTATTTCCTTTTTTAATATTCCAATTCCCACTCATACAAATCATTTATGGTCAATTTAAACGCAAGTTGTTTTAATGAAATATATATCACTTATTTTCTGATTTTCCCTGATTAAAAAAAAAAATTATGTCAAGGGAAAAATATCAAATAATAAAAGGAGGTGGGCTAAGAAAAAAGGAAGAGATAATCCAGTAGGTATGAGTATCATTAAAAACACCCTGAGATACAACTCATTTGTGTCTCATTTATAACATTTTCTATGTAGCAGCGTGATCATTAGATTTTGACTACTTTGTGAGTTCTTGATGTCACAATTTCTATGTGCAACAATTCTTTTTTAGTTTAGCTTTGATTATAGTACCACTTCATGATGTCATGATTTCCTCTTGTCACAAATTTTTCACTAAATGTTTATTTATGTGTTACAGGTGGTTGATCCAAGTAAAGGAATAGACGCAGTGCCGGTGTGGTTTGAGGGCAGCAGACTCAACTTCGCTGAAAATCTTCTGAGATACCGAGATGATAGGGTCGCACTCTTTGCTGCAGGTACACATGTAACTCATCAGTGTGAAAAATACTTTTTCTGTTTGGGAAAAAGTGTGATTTTCTCATAGTGATATTTAAGTATATTATTTTATGTTTTATGACCAGAGCTCATTTTCAGTTTTTCAGTAATTTACCAGTGCTATTTTGGAGCTTTCCAGACCTAAAAAGCTCACTTTTCATTATTATCTGTAAAGGATTTAAAAAAGAAAATCAGTATATCTTTTACTTTTAAGCGAAAGTGCTCGGATGACCATGCATTAGCGCAGTAAATTTTCAATTTCTTATAGTTTGGTGTATGCAAGCTGTCCTTGAAAAATATTTTGGTAAGGACAAAATAGTTGGTTCATTTTTGCTGGGAGTTTAATGTGCAATTTAATACAAAAACATAAGGATGTAATGTTGAAAGTTTAGATTAACAGGTTTAAAACAATTATTAACAATAATATCAAATGGCTTTAATTCTTTCGTGGACATAAGTGTATATTGCACAATCTTTGTGAATATCTCTCTTGTTGTGCCGAGATGCTCATCAGCTCATGAGATATACCCTTGTATGTCAAGGCCATTCAGTAATATATAATTGTTCAAATCGGTTAGTAAAATGGTATATTTTCCCCCCTTTTAATTTTGTTTTGCTCAGTGGAAGGAAACAAAGAAATCGAGAGGATAACGTATGCTGAGCTTCACAAGGTTGTTGGACAATTTTCTGCAGCTTTGAAGAAGATGGGGGTCAAAGCAGGAGACAGAGTAGTAGGTAAGTATTTTTTGAATTGGGGATCTTTGTCTCAGATTCTAAACAAAATCCTGGATTTAGCTCATGCTCCAATCATAATTATAAACCTTTAGGTCAGTCAGGAATACCATGATGTTTACAAGCAGATCGCCCATCTGATTATCAAGATATTTATGATTGGAATTCGAAATTTCACAAACCGTTTCCTCAACGGTTTTTATAACACTACAGTCTATTGGGGAAAATGAGTATGATAAAATGGGTCACCCAAAGATTTTTTACTTTTTTGAGGCACTTCATGATCATTTTGAAACACGATTTATTTTTAGGGCTTCAATATTACACCATATCACAGACACTGATAACACGTATTGTTAAATATTGTTATATTAAACAATGCCTTTAAATGGGTGTTTGGTAATCCAAATGTGGAAGAATGGCATCGATGAGAGAGACATGCCAAGACCTTTTCATCTTGCACTTATCAGAGTACACTGCAAGAAAGCCAGTTATTTTTTGCACATGCACTTTGTCCCTTGAGTTTTAGTTTATTTTCTGTGTGATTTCGGTTTTTTTGCCATTCTTGTGGTTTACTCTGATGAATGCAAGACAAATAGCTTCAGTATGTCTCTCTTCAATGCTATTCTTTGGTAAGTAATTTTGTTAGTGTCATATCCTAGAGGTTTAAATATAAACATCTAGGTTATATGAAACACCCCCCAGATGTGTTACGCAATGACGAGAATCCTGTTCGTCATATTCTCAACTGGCATGTTTTTAATACAGCTACGCGTAGGGTCATTCATGATATTTGTTTCCAGACCTTGTTTACATGTATTTACAGAAGAGTTGAGACACAGGAAGTTGCTTCTGATTGGTTGATCGTTTCACGGAGCTCCAAATAGTTCCCTCCCTTTGAGATTACCTATGGGATGGAACTACAGTCAAACCTGCTTTAGTGACCACCTGTTTACAAAAATCACATTTGTTGTTTCCCTTGAAAATGGTTTCTTATTGAAACATGTAATAAAGGAACCTGTCTACAAAGACCACTTTTTGTGTCTCCCTTGGGCGGTCGCTATAGACAGGTTTGACTGTATATAGAGCTCGAATTGGATCTAACCTATCACTGCATACTATGCTCGTGTTACAACTCTCTCTCACTCTCACAATCATTTTTGTATCCATTTGTTAAGTTGTTGTTATTGGTATTTGTCTCTTTTTTTAGGCTATATTCCCAACTGTGCTGTAGCAATAGAGGCCATGTTAGCAGCAGCAAGTATAGGAGCCGTCTGGAGCTCCACATCACCAGATTTTGGAGTAACCGTAAGTATGCGGCCTGTTTCACAAAGACTTTTTTCAATGACAAATGACAAAAATCAGCGACAAATGCAAGGATTTCAGTAGCTTATAACAAAAACTGTCATTTGTCACTGATGACAAGATTTGTGAAACGCCCCCATGATCTATGACTTGCACCCAAAATCAGTCTCTATTGAGGGGTCATGTAGGATGTTTACGTTAATTGATCTACCAGTATTTTTATTTTGAACACTTCAATATCTGTTTGTAAGATTGTTTGCTATATATTCTGTTTTGGTTAACAGATCTACATGTAAATGAATGTCTTTGACAGGTCGTTTATTTGAGAAATGTCTGTGAATGAAACTTCCCACAATTAGGAATCATTCCCAAACTTTGATTGCATGGGTCTAAATCTAAACTGATTTTTCTGTGTGCTGCTTAATGACTTGTGTATTATGGGAACTATATACTGACATCAGCCATTCAAGGCTTTCGTCAATTCATTGACCTAAGTCTGCTATCTTCATGTACGTAACTAACTGTGGTTCATTGTAAAAACTGTTCTTGGCCAATTAGTATTTAACTGAATATCAGAGTTGATGATTAAAGCCTGTCTGCACTAGTTTGGCCAGGGGGGATTAGGCCTCCCTGCATGGTCACTGGCATGTGGTTATCTCATCAAATCAGCTCTCAATTAACATAAGAAAAAGGGGATCATCGGGGACCAACGGTCAACGCTTAGGCATTGTTTGCTATATAGAGGGCGCAAGTAGATCAAGTAGTGCAGTCCCGCTTTAAAGTACATGTGCATGTATTTCATCTAGGCCCATGTCGTACTGGGTGAGGCAATGGTAATTCTGACTTCAATTTTAAATTGAATACTGGTCATGATTGATAATCTCTTTTCTTATTTTCTTAGGGTGTGTTGGACAGGTTCAAACAGATCAAGCCCAAGGTCATCTTCTCCGTGGACGCTGTCGTCTATAACGGCAAGACCCATGACCATCTGGCCAAGCTGAAGCAGGTCGTAGAGGGCCTCCCGGAGCTGGAGAAGGTCGTTGTCATTCCCTACGTCAGAGCCCCGGCGGAACTTGACCTCTCAGACATTCCAAACAGGTGAGGTCATCCTTTTTGGTAGTGACAGCTTATATAAGGTCTGAACCACCTGGTGCATAGACTACTCTATATAAGCACTGTGAAAGGATGGTTAAGGTCACTATGCTTGAAGCAAGTCACCTTATATTTTTTAAAACATCAAGATAGAGTCTGTGCTTGATACTTAAAGTAGAATACATTTTTTTACTTTAAGTGTTTTTCTGCCTGTCTAATGATTAGGTGAAGAGAGAGAGAGAGAAAAAAAAATAGAGAGGGAAAGGGGATGGAGAGAGAGATGGAGAGAAAGAGCTTTTTGGTTGAAATGGTTTATTAATAAATTAAAAAGAGAGAGGGGGGAGGTCGAAAGATGAGGAACAAAGGGCAAGTACGTATTGAAAGATAGACATGGAGATTCAAATGTAGATTAGAAAAGAGTCCAGTGGGTAGATGATGAACTTGAATAAGCAGTTGTAAACATCAGATAGTGATTCATACACTGCACGTTTGAATTTATTCTTGCAGTTTGAATTTTCACTTTTTGCAGCGTATTTACGTCCGAATTCTTGACGTCCGGTCAGGAGACGGACGGCTCCTATCCTCCGCTGGAGTTTGAACAGCTACCCTTCAACCACCCTCTCTTCATCATGTATTCATCCGGAACCACAGGGGCACCAAAGTGCATGGTCCACTCTTCAGGGGTAAGTTTTGACCACGCCCTTTAGTTATCAAATTGTTTTGATAACTGTGATATTTGATTGGGGGATGGTTATATTTCAAATCTATTTAGTGATACATTTGCAAAACAGAGTATCAGTGGCAAAAAATCATTTAATCAGGAAGTATTTCCTTGTTTTTTGAAAAAAACAGAGTTGTGCTTTTCTTATACAGTCAAACCTGTCTATATAGCGACCGCCTAAGGGAAACACAAAAAGTGGTCTTTGTAGACAGGTTCCTTTAGTACATGTCTCAATGAGAAATCATTTTCAAGGGAAACAAAAAATGTGGTCTTTGTAGACGGGTGGTCACTAAAGCAGGTTTGACTGTATTTATTAAATTGTGGAGCAGAGATCAGTGAAAGACAGGACAAGCTTCGTCGAAAATGTAAGATCAAAGGTATATTGGCAAGATTATTTCATGTTTCAACAGATCTATTGTAAAAGATGTGCTTATACTTGTAATACAATTTTTTCAAAGACAGAATGCTCCATATGGTTTTCATTTTTGTGGGTGATGTGGGGTGAATGCACTTGTCCTCCTGGTATCAGTTTGTAAAGACTATTGCAGCAAATATGATACAGAGATTCTCATGATAGGAGATTCTCATAAAGAGAATAAAAGGAGGAATAAATAAAGAAATATAATGTATGTATGTATGTATGTATGTAATATATAGGCCTATATAGGCCCTATATAATATTAAATAAAGATGTTCACTTTTCAATTGTTCTATTTTTATGCATTGATACTAACAAAAAGCCCACTTTAATGTTTGCTTACATATAGTGATAATGTGATAAGATTTGTATAACATAACAATTTACTTGAATGGATTGGAAATTCGGTTTCAGGAGCGCCCCTGTACGATGTGTCTCAATTTATAGTGTTTCTGAGTGGTCTAGGCACCGTGCGTTACAAAATTAAAAGATCACTGCGCACGCACGCCGAGTAGCTGAGAAGCCTGTTCCAAATCGGGCAAAGCTAGTTTTCCATGCCATCGAAACCGGGCTGACCAGATTAAACTTTAAAAAAAGCAGAAACATGAAGTTGCATAAATAAATTGCGTTACTGATTAATTAATTATATCATTACAAATCTTTATCCTCAGTTTTCTTATTTATAACTAATTTTCTTATAAAATTAAAGATATGGCGTATATATTCAATACTGAATGAACGCCATTAAACTATTACCTACAACAACATCAACTGATACAGATGAAAAGGAAAGTTTTTGTTCTTGATTTGTCTCATGGTCCATTTTATCCACAACTGCATGTAGTAATGATACATTTTCTTTGTTAATTCAGGGCACTCTTATTCAGCATCTGAAGGAGCACATTCTCCATGGTAACATGAGGAGAGAAGACAACATCATCTATTATAGTACGGTAAGACAACATCATCTATTATAGTACGGTAAGACAACTGGTGGCCATTTCTCAAACCCGTCATAAGTCTAACTTCTTGGACATCCCATTAAAACGTGTGTGATAGAATTAACACACGTTTCTATGGGGTGCCCAAAAACTTAAACTAAATTATGGTGGTTTCAATAAACTGGCCCCTTGTGCTTTTTTTGCATTGCTCTACAAGAACAAAATATGCTCAATGTTGTAGAGTAGTTGTGATCTAATGGATAAGACACTGGACTATGGATCAGAAGGTACAGGGTTCAAGTCCCTGACAAATCACCAACATCCTTTGCCAAGAATTCGATCTGCATTTGCCACAGTAGTATTATTTACATAGGCAAGACCAAAACACGGAGAGGGCTGGAGGGTTTCCAGGATAAGATGTTTCTGAAATTATTTTACTCCTTACAGAGAGCAATTTCCTCCCGAAACACGTTCCTGAGGAAATATTGATGTCAGGGAAAGATTTTAGTATGAGAAAGAGAGATAAAGAGAGATAAAGAGAGATGTTTAAAGCAGAATAGTTGAATATGAGGGAGGGGAAAAGGTGAACAGGAGAGAGAAATAGAAAGATAGAGACAAGAATTGGAATGAGAGAGGGAGGTAGTGAGAGGCTTGGAAAAAATATTTGGGGAGGAAGAAGAGAATGGAAAAGGAAAAAAGACAACATCATTTTTATATGTATAACAATATAAATTAAACCATACACATTCTGCAAGTATCATCACTTAAGCAATTCAACATCATTCACATGAGTGCATAAACAGCATTTTAATTTAATTGGGCTCAACACTCAAACAAGTGCATAGGTGCCAATAATCTTACATAGGTGCCAATAATCTATAAAGTCAGGACCCAAAATATTTCACAATGTGCATAGAGCTCATGCAAACAGACTCAATCTCAAAAGTTCAATCTGGATCACTTGAATTCCTTCTGAAATGATTAAAAGTTTAACACCCTGTATTCTATGAATATTTTGTTCTTGTTTCAGACTGGTTGGATGATGTGGAACTGGCTAGTCTCTGGCTTGGCTGTAGGCAGTGGTGTAGTCCTGTACGATGGATCCCCATTAGTTCCAGGACCTAATGTCCTTTGGGACCTGATAGACATGTTAGAGTAAGTATGTTGGACTTGTTTTGAAACTGCATTTTACAAATGACAATTTGTTTTGCAGTAGTGCTTCTTGTACAGTATGGCTTTAATGGAATCATATTGGGATATTCAAAGGTATATTGAGGTAGATGAAGAAGAGGGTAATGATGGAGTTAAAGGTTTACAGATGGAAGGAAGAATATGTGCAGATACAGAAGTGATTATTCGTAGGACCTTTGTTGCGTACAGTTACTGTTTATTTGTATGTTAAAGAACCACTTTTTTTCTAGTGGCAGTTCACCGCATCTTATCTGAACAAACCCTTAGTGATCATAATATATCTATGGAGTGATTTACTGGGATAATTTACATGTCCTAGCATTCTGTGCGAAGAATTATCAATGTCATTCATATCTCATTATCTCCATTAACATCCGTTGCAATTTCTATCGTATTACTTTTTGTCTCATCAATATTTATTTCTATTTTTGTTGTTCTCCCTCTATTTCCCTTCCATTTTATCATCTTCCTCTTTCTCACTCTCACTCTCTATTTTCGCTCTGTTTCCTTCTCGCTGTTTTTTATTTCTTTGCCTCTCGCTACTGCAATCTCTTCTTTTGCTCCTGTATCTGAATTTTCCTCTCAATTTCACTTGTTTTATCCCTTCTCTTTCTTGTGCTCTTCTTCTTTTCCTGTCATTACCTCTCTTTCCCACTCAATATCTCTTTCTCTCTCTCTGTGTTCCTTTTAATCTCCTTTTCCTCTCTCAATCTCTCTGCCTTTCCATCTCTATCTGTTCCTTTATTTCTCTCTCTCACTCTCTCTCTCTCTCTCTCCTTGTATTTTCTTTGTCATTCCCTCAATTTAATTCTCCCTCTAACTCGCCTCTTCCCTTACCCCGTCCCCCTACATTACCCCTACAGTATCTCCATCTTAGGAACCGGTGCCAAATGGCTGTCTGTACTGGAAGATTTAGGAGTCCATCCAAGTAGGTTATATATCATTATCCTATTATAGTCCCTTTTACAGTTTCATAAGACCAATGCAGGTGTCTATTTTACAGGGCATCGTTTCATTAAACCGTCATAAGTACAAGTTCACAGACATCCTTTCAAAACATGTGTATAATTAAGATTTAAATGCATTTCAAGAGGTTGTGGGCTGATGCTATATGAAGAATCGGTTTCCATATGTTTACAGGTTGTACAGTCGGAAGATGTGATCGATGGTTGAAAGTTTATGTGCTGGAGCATGTTTATGAATCGGGTCTGATGAAGAAGTTTGGGTGATATTGTTCTGTGCTTTGAAACAAAACTGTAGTGACGAGTATCTTGAATACCACACGTTTCTGTAGCCGGGTCAACCATTGGATTCTAGTATGTCTGACTACCATATTTGAAGAAGGAAAAACACTAGACGCTATGGAATGTGTTTGACTTTTTGTCTTTGTAACAGGAAAAACACACAGACTTGAGAAGCTTCATACGATATTGTCCACCGGTTCACCTTTAACCCCTGCATCATATGACTATGTGTACTCATGCGTGAAGGATGATATTCTGCTGGGCTCAATAACAGGTATTAAAGGCACACTGTCCTACTTGTAGCTACTTGCTCCCTCTATATGGAAATCTTCCCCAATCGGTGCCTGTTGGTCCCCCATGATCCTCTTTTTCTTATGTTAAATGAGAGCTGAGTTAATGAGATAGCCACCTGTCACAGTGACCTCGCTGGCTCGCTTGGTGGTCTAATCCCTTCTGGCTGAAGTAGTAAAGCCTGCCTTTAACACTCATGCTAACTTGTGTAGTAATATTTAGTGATTTTACATGAGTGATAAAGGATCAATCTCCCAAAGAGAGAGATCAATAGTTGTGCAAGTTCATAGGTCAGTTCATGCTATTTATGTTGAAGAATGATCATACACTCGATCAATGTATAAGCCCAAATTTTTGCCTACAGATATATTTTTGTGGATTAAGTTTGTTTTCATAATAATTTATACAGGTAAACTTACAACACATGTTTGTATGTGCATTGCCAGCTCATTTTCCCACAGTGTCAATTTCACCTCCCTACAACAATTTGCAAAAATAATGAAAATGAAACCCTCACAAATATTACATGCTTAAAAATGAAACCAATGTGAGCAATCAAATAAGAAAAAAATATATACACTTAAAGACTTTTTTGACAGATTTGATTTGTGGGAATTATACTGCAGCATTGTGGGACCTGTAAGCGAAACGAAAGTGGTGGTGACGAAATAAAGAACTGTTGGCAACAGATGTCCTACACGTACTCATGCACAGATCTGTGTTATATGAGAACTTTCAACGATGTTACCGAGTCACTTTAAGATCATTATAAAAAAAGAAGAAAACGGGGCAGTTTACCATTTGCAAGTTATCGATCCTTTATATTGCTTGTTCTTTATAGGTGGGACTGATCTGATCTCGTGCTTTGCCGGTCAGAACTGGACTGTACCGGTTTACAGAGGAGAGATCCAAGCCAGGAATCTAGGCATGGCCATTGAATCATGGAGTGAAGAAGGTATATATAGAAGCCTGGGCCCGTATTCAATTCAATACTTAAGTACAAAATTTAAGCTTTTTATTTAGTATTTGGCTTAGACTTAATTAGCCAATTTGGTATTCAATTCAAACTTTTAGCTAAATATTTTACCCAAAATTTAAGGCAGCTCCATACGAGGCTTATAAGCCAATTATTTGGAGGTCTTGATTTGCAAGCATATGATTTTGTAATGCAGTATCATAACCTGCGCACAATTATATTAATGCGCCTTTCTTGCGACGCATTGATTGTACATTACTTTTGATTGACCGTGTGATGTCACAATGCTTATCAGTAAGTATTTTACTTAGATTTTGTCTTATGTATGTAAAAGTCTAAAATGCGATTTGAATACAAGATAAGTAAGTTCTTAGCTTAGCAATATACTTACCGTAGTAAATTTCTTACGTATTCTAATTATCAAATTGAATACGGGTCCTCTAGCCCAGCGCAAACTACTTGATCCTCCTGTGGTTATATTAGATGGAAATCTAAGTAACCACCATCCTCCTGATTTAGGTTCTAAATAATAAAGCGATGACTATTATTCAGATCCTCAATCATTAAAATTTTAAAAGTTTGAATTTTCATATTAAAGGCTATTGCAAATTCTTCAAAAATTTGATCATAGTCAGATCATATAGTGTGCAGTTGGATTCAGATAACCGTTTTTTGTCTCTTTTATGTATTTTGTAGCATTGATGTTATATGTCGTTTCATTTATTGGAAAGTAATTTGATACAATGTGATTATCTATATACTGAGATTTGTTATGCTTGGTAGTGATATTACTGTTATAAATATTATTATTACTAATTGTAGTAGTACAAGTGGTAGTGGTGGTGGTGGTGGTAGTGGTAGTAGTAGTAGCAGTAGTAGTAGTAGTATCCACTGTGGGTGGTTATATACCACCGCACATTTACATGAATGATTATATCATTAGTGGTGCGTAGGATTCAGTGCCATTTTAAGACCATGTTTATACAGTATTGTTTTAGGATTATTCAGATATGAAGCACTTGCCATGCATTTTACACATTTTTAAGAAACGCTGCATTTTTTTTGCGGCGGATTACTGCGCCATATCTGAACAAGCCTTTATGCAGGGAAAAGAAATACTTAAAATTGTTTGGGGGCTACTTTTCAAAAAACACTCTTTAATTTGTTTTGCATTGAACTCTATGCACAAATTTTGGGGCTCTTTTATGACTTTCGGGGGCTCTTTTGAGCATTTCAGGGGCTAATTTGCCCCGAGCCCCTGTGTAATTTTTTCACTGCCTTTATGCTGTGTTTCTATTCACTCCCTTAGGCAAACTTGTATATGGAGAAAGTGGAGAACTGGTCTGTACCAAACCATTCCCATGCATGCCAACTCACTTCTGGAATGATGCTGATGGCTTCAAATACAAAAAGGCTTACTTTGCCAAATTCAGTGGTAAGTTGGTAGCAAAATCATTGACTTCTGTACGTAAAGCGATACTGAACTGATGGGCCTTCTGCTCTAGCGTACTGTTTATTGCACAGCACCATCTCATGGTCATCTTGGCAACAATGTGTAACCCCCAGTAGGTAATTCCCACTTCACAGACAGAGGACTTGATACAAGAACCAACAGTGCAGCTAGGGAGGCAGCGAGGTACGGCTCCATACTGCTACAGCTGACCAGAGATGGTGCTAGAGGGAATTTTGCAGTAGTGCTTCTTGTACATTATGGCTTTAAAGGAATCACATTGGGATATATAAAGTAATATTGGGGTAGATGAAGAAGGGGTGATGATGGAGTTAAAGGTGTACAGGTGGAAGAAAGAGAACAAGAGAGGAAGATCATGTGCAGATACAAAATGGATAAATTTTTTGGGAGAGGGAGGGAGGGAGATAGACAGAGAGAGCGAGCAAAACATGGAGTAGGAGGGGGAAATAGAAAAATGAAAGATACAGGGAGAGAACAGGCTTGGGGAAGGCAAACATACAGAGAAAAGGACAAAGAGGGACCAAAAGGGATAGACAGACAGCTTTCTAAATCTCAAAAGATATAGAATGACAGTGGGATAATTAAGTTAGAAGAATGCCTTACTCTGGAACTCGGATAGAGACAGAAGCGAAACACTTCATATAGAAATTTGTTTGTCTGGAATATAGCCATAATTCTCTGAAAATTCTTTGTTTTCTCCTGTTTATTTAGGTGTGTGGGCCCATGGTGATTTCTGTACGATCAACCCCAAGACAAAAGGCATCTACATGCAGGGAAGGAGGTAAGACTGAGACATCACTTTGAAATGTTTGTTTTCAATCATAAATCCAAATCTTGAAATGCAATGTACTGGATCATGTGTGAGCATGGATGAGTGAAAGGAGAATTCAGAGTTTAGGGATTGCTTTGGTTCTTGCACTAGATAATGTATATTTGTGTTTTATTTTATTTTTTCCTTACTTACAGTGACGGGACTCTGAATCCCAATGGTGTTCGATTTGGAAGTTCAGATATATACAACATTGGTAAGTTACAGGCACAGCATTTTTAGTTTCAGTTTGCTCTTTGATCGGTAGATACTCTTACAAATTGACATTTGACAAGTGTATTTGTATTTACTTTCCTTTCATATTGACACAAATAACATATGATATACAATATATGCCAGTGTTGACTGCACTTCCTTAAAACTAAAGCTCTTCAGTAATCTGGAGTCTATGTGTGCTCCACAAGTTTTTTGTTCTGTAGATAGCACAGTGTATCATCTTATGGTGATGTTTTCATTCGTTACCATCAAAACATGGCAGCTTAATTAGCTACTACCTGTATAGGAAGACCAACTGATTATAAAGATCACAATATCTTGTACACCTTGAAGATAAATTTCCAAGGAAATATTTATTAAAATAGAGTATACATGAAGACCAGCTGTCAGTAAAGATCACCAATCTTGTCTCCTATGAGAAGTTTTTGTATACTGGTTTCACTTTATTCTTTTTTTTTCTTCATCATCTTCAATTCTTTCTCATTTTTCTTTGGCTTTTTCTAAATTGTCCTCTTCTTCTTTGTCATTCTCCTCCTCCTCCTTCTCTTCTTCTTCTTCTTTTTCTTCTGTTTTCCTTCCTCTTCTTCTTCTTCTTCTTCTTCTTCTTCTTCTTCTTCTTCTTCTTCTTCTCCTTCTCCTTCTCCTTCTCCTTCTCCTTTGCCTTCTCCTCCTCCTCTTCTTCTTCTTTTTCTTCTTTTTTCCTTCTTCTCCTTCTCCTTCGCCTTCTCCTTCTCCTTCTTCTTCTTCTTCTTCTCCTTCTTAACTTTCTACTTTTTCTTTGTCTCTTATTTCTTTTCTCTTTTCTTCTTCTTCTTCTTCTTCTTCTTCATCAGTTGAACGTCTGAAGGATATCCAGGACAGTCTGTGTGTGCCTCAGAGGAATGCTCTCAACGAGGAGAGGGTCATTCTCTTCCTTAAAATGGCACCAGGAATGGCCTTTGACCAGCAACTGGTCAAGCGGGTCAAAGTTGAGATCAGGTCCGAACTGTCAGCCCGCCATGTGCCTGCACTTATATTGGAGACCAAAGACATTCCAGTGAGTTCAACATACTTTTTAATAGGGTAGTTTTGTCAGAAGGGACCAATCTCTCGGAAATGATTTACTTGATATGTTTGGTATGCCATGCTGGTATACCATTTTTTCAATTGATCAGCTTCAAAGTTTACTTCTGTAAAGAGAGATTGCAAGTTAAAGAACACTCCACATGAAGGTAAAATTGATTTGTGTAGACTACGTAGTGGAGTAGACTCGTATAAGCACACACTAGTTCAGAGATGCTGACTCTCAACATACTTTTTGTGCAGGCCTTAATATGAAAGAATCTCCCCCCCCCCCCCATGCTCCCTCTCTTGTTTGCTTTTGTATTTTACAGCACTTCTCATGTAGGTGATATTAATAATATTCCACTTTTATATAGCGCTTAATACAAATGTCTCTAAGCGCTTTACAGATATACTATTTACAACAATACTGATATTGTTGAATTGCTTTTCTATCTTCTATTCTAGTACACCATCAGTGGTAAGAAGGTTGAGGTTGCTGTTAAGAGGATCATTGCCGGTCAGAAGATTGTCCAGAGGGGGGCATTCTCGAACCCTGACTCACTCGATCTATACCAAGATATACCAGAACTCCAAGGTATTTATATTTTAAAACCAAAAAAAAAATGTTGCGCACGCCAAGAAACTTTCACAAATTTTCAAAGTGGTCCAGATTGGCAAGAGTTTCATTCTGCAAAATGAGTGAACTTGATCTCAACACTGAATATTTGCAAACGTGGACAAAATATACCATGGACCCATGAATATAATATCAAGTATAGTAGTTAATTAGTAAAGAATTAAGCCACAAATATGTTTAAATAATGTGAATTAGCAGCACGAAAAATGTATCAGTTGCCTCTTTTGATGTTTTCTTGTTTTCTGAGTGCTTTTTGTAAATAAATTCAGGGAAAATGTGCAAGAGTAGCACAAATTTTAATCTTTCATGTTTCATTTGTTGTTATTAATCATAGTACTTTGATAGCTTATGTGAATTACAGCCCCATCAGTTTGAAAATATAGTGTGTTAGTTTGAGGGATTTCAGTGTTGAATTAGATCATTAGATCACAACAGAATATTTCAAAATCAACATTAAGAAACAAATCAGATCTCAATCTTCCATTTAAATATTCTACCTGCATAACCACCTACATCTCACCCCCGCCCGCTCCCCCCCCCCCCCCCCCCCCCCCCACTCCGTGAATGGAGGGATACCATGCATGTTACCAAAATGTCCGGTAAAGGGGTACTTTTCATGCACCAAAGTCCGGCTCGTACTAGTACACAAAAATCCGGCCCGTATTGACTTTACACACAGGACTTAAGCTGTGGTCACAAATCTGAGCAGCGACCGGCCGATCAGTAGCCTGCTCGGTCGCTGCTGGAATTAGGCATCGCCCAGCGATTAGGTCGGTGCCCGGGCGGCGACCTACCAGGCACCGAGCGTATTTTGGGCGGCGAGTGAAAAGTGAGCAGGCGCCGCCCAAATTTTAACTCCGCGCTAAAACTTCAGCGGCGACCGAGCGATGCCCTAAAATCGAGCGGTGCCTGGGCGGCCGCCGCTCGGTGGCCGGGCAGCCGCCGGGCAGAATTGGTTAAAAACTCGCCGCTCGGCCGCCGAGCAGCCTACTTTTGGGTAATGTGACCATAGCATTAGGGGGTTGTTTTCAAAAGGAGGGAACATGCATGTATGCGTATCCTAAATAACGAGTGGGGGGGGGGGCGGGATCTCACCATATAACACAAGTTCATTAAATGAGCTTGCAGATTCTTAACACTCAGGGTGCTTATTTCTGCAATTGCCCACAGGAAAGTGTTAGACAGACACTGCGCGGTACCTAACTTTGTAAACACTGACAAACTGGCCAAATATTATAAAGTGATGTTTTTTATCATCGAGTTTCTCCTCATCTTTCTTGTTTTTGTTGTTGTTGTCTTTTTTCTCCTTTTTTTCCTTCTCATTTCTCTATGTAACTCATTCTAATTCTATATCCCTCTGCGCCTCAGACTAGTTTACTAGATCGATGGCGCATAACTAATGCTGTATTATTATTATTATTATTACCAAGGTTACGCGAAACCAGTCAAGAACCCTGGTCCTCCTATGTGTGGTGAAATCAAGGCCAAGAAATCAATGGTTCTCCAGAGCAGCACATCCACTTCCAGTATCGACTCGACCTCACCAGAAAACTGAACAGTTGGTAATCAAACCAGCGTGCCGTTATTACACCTCAAAGTTTACAGTGAGTGAAAATTTCTGGCATTTAACACTCGATATATTAAGAACAGTGCATGCATCCATTTCCAGCATTGCATGACCCGACCTCGCTAAAAAACTGAACAGTCTGTATTTAAACCAGTGTGCCGTTACCGTAACTCAAACGCTACATAGAATGTCAAATTCTGGGCCCATTCCTAAGAGTTGCGATAGAGCCAGATTGTTTGTGAGCCCTGGTTTAAGTAACTTTAACAGACATAGCACAAAATGCCCATGGACCTGTTACTCAATGTTAACAGGTTAACACGTCTGTGATTTTGGAGGCTCAACGAATCTAGTTTAGATATTTACAGAAGCAATTGTAATCATACTCTCCAGTCTAAACTGAGTCATGTCTGTTTGTTGTTAATTGGATTAAATATTTCCTTGTAATTAGCGAAACATGTTACATTTTCTGTGGAGGGAATCGCCCAGTATTTTGTGCATGGAATACACTTCTTCATGGTCCAATATTCATATTGTTGAGAACTTGTGATAGCTGCAATGTGTTAACAATTATTTATTTCTTATTCAGTTTATAAAAAGCTTTGATTCAGTGTTAAGCAATATCTTGTTTTTATGAAAAATGTATATAATGAGAGGAAGGTCAGGTGAATGTAGTGTTCTAGAAATGTGTGTAGAATCGAAGGCTGATAGTTTTTGTCATGTAGGTGATTTTTTTCCCTCTTATTTCTCTCTGGTAACATTCTTCATAAAACCATTTTTAATGTGTGCTGTATGTACAGTTTTGATTGTCAGTTTATGATTTGTGGGAACTTACATGTATTCCCCTTCTGTACATTAACTACCAGATGATGCTTTATTTTATTCTGTCTATGTACATATACGTTATTACAAATTGCAAAGGCAAACTAAAGATGTATGGCTTATAGAACCCTTTTTCTATGGCTTGTAAAGTGGTATGTGTAGGAAAAGAACAAATTCTTCATTCTCATTAAATTTCTCATAAATTAGATTTTTGAATTGTTATATGTGTAGAGTTGTTTCTTGTTCTTATATGTTCTTTCAGAGACCAACTTCTAATTATTGCATAATTAATATGCAACTATTTGATTATAGCCTTAGCATTGAAATTGATTTGCAATTTCTGCTTCAAATTTCTGCTGCCCCTGTTATCTCATATGTTCAGATTTCAAATCGGTACAATTATTATCATCAATGATTTGGAAACAATATATATATATATATATATATATATATGTATATATGACCAGCAAAGAATTCTACTCACTATAATTTGTGTGTCTTTGAGACTTTGAGGTACAAGACCAACTATTTATGTCCATGAGATCAAATATTTTTATCAGGAAGTCTTAATGTTTCAGTCTTGTGGGCATTGTGTGTGATGAACACTTAGAAAAGTTGAGGATTTATCTTTAGAATCCTTCTGTCATTTAGGCTCTTAGCAGTAGGTTAGCAATATTGATGAAGAAAGTGTGTGACATTCTTCTTCTTTGTCTGGTAATCTTCACAGGGCTATGCAGCCTATCATGAGGATAAGCTGAAGATTGCAAGCGGTGTCATGTGAGGAAGATTAAAGGGAAAGTCCACCCCAGGATTTTTTTTAGCTGACGATATAGACCTAATAATACCATGAAGAATGATACAAGTCTCATTAAAATCCATGATCACATAACGAAGATATATCGACTTTTTTATCGAAAATCAGCCGCCCCCCAAATGCAAATGCGTTACATGGGCAAAAAACGATCGCCAAAAAATAACCGATAGTATCGAAATTGTGACGTATGTTGCGAGCTGCCTTCTTATTTCGCAGACATTCACTTTCGCTCGCGGTACACTGTTATCGCACTGACACGACGAATCATGAATGAAAGTGAAAGCGAAAGTGAATGTCTCCGAAATAAGAAGGCAGCTCGCAACATACGTCACAATCGTTTCATGCCCATGTAACGCATTTGCATTTGGGGGGCGGCTGATTTTCGATAAAAAAGTCGATATATCTTCGTTATGTGATCATGGATTTTAATGAGACTTGTATCATTCTTCATGGTATTATTAGGTCTATATCGTCAGCTAAAGAAAATCCTGGGGTGGACTATCCCTTTAAAGAGATTTAATGGGCTTAGGGCATTAGATGCCTGAGGAGTAGTTTGTGGATGTTCTCAGAAAAATAGAAAACAATCAGTAAGAAATTGGAGAAGATATATATATGGTTATGTATGTGATCTTATTTTATTACACCTGTTTATTTTGTGGAAGCTATATAGACCATTCTCTTCTTATTTTTTGAATATTCCCTAATTTTCGCCAATCACATGCAGCTTTTACTTGTGTGTCTCAGCTGAATACCGGTATGCTGTATATTACAAGATGATTTCCCAATGATTTGTCATAAATGCAATTCAAATTTACACGAAGCAGCTAATTTTCTTTCTCTACATTCAGTAGCAAATAGAATATGAACAAATATATGATAATGGAGGAGAATATAATGCAGATTAATATGTGTATTCATTAACAAGGAAAATCATTCAGATGTATACTTCAGTGGCGGATCCAGGGGGGTAAAAAGAGGGCACGTGCCCCCCGGCCAAAAAAAAAAGTGTTAAAATCAGCCCTAAATTCGCCCAAAATTTACTGAAAAACAGGGGCGTGCCCCCCCCCCCCCCGGCCAATCTCTTTCCCACCGTGTGCCCCCCCCCCCCCCCCGGCAAGAAATTCCTGGATCCGCCCCTGTACTTGTACACAATGTGTGTGTATTACTGTTTTTATGATGTCTTCAGATAAAGAATGAACATATTAAAATTAGATTTTTTTTCTTCTTCATGAAATTTACATGGGTTTCCTGAATGCTTTTATAAAAAAGTTTTCTATTCATTTTCTTATCCCTTCCTTTCTTTCTTTTCTATGTGTTTCTGTCTGTCTCTCTGTCTCCCTCTCTATCTCTATCTCTCCCTCTCTTACCCCTCCAACCCCTACCCCCCAATCCTGAGTGATATGTATTTAATTATCAATCTGGAAATGCCCGTTGGTCTAATATTGGGTATTTATTATGCATTTTACATCATAGGTTCATTATGTAAGATTACACGATCATTTTAAAGGGAAGATAACATCGTTTCTTTCTTCCAGGAGGAATTCCTTCAACATTTCTTCAGTAACTGATTGGGCCGTGGAAAATAATATACAAAATGTTGTTTTATGTGAAATAGTTTGTTTCTGAAATAATGTGTGATTATTTTCGTAGCATGCATGTCGTGTAGGTAGTTTGATGAATTAATATTATCTTTTGTTTCACCATATATAACTTATGTCTTTAGTAAGAAAACATTGAAGATATGAATATTATTGTTAATAAGTATATTTCTCCAAGATGTATTTGGATTGCAGTCAGCTGAATAAAGATAATGTTGACTATTGAAAATCATATGTGTATTTGGTGTCTCTTTGTTTGTGTAAATGTCTATAGTTTAAGGTATAGGGTTAGGTAGTAATAAAATCTTGGTTAGATTTATTGAAATTGAAAAGGACTACTTTTTGCACTATAAACACTTTCACAGCCCTAGGGCTGAAATGCAGTAGTAGAATTTACAGGTTATATACATCGTAACAATACATAATGTCAAAACTTAAATCATCTTTTATGGAACTTCATTGGAGTTTAACAACTTAATAATGTTAAGGAAAAATGATTGGAGGGTAAATGAGAGAGAGAGAGAGAGGGGGGGGGGGTGCAGGGAGGAAGGGAGATCTAAACAGCAGGAGGGAAAGAGAGAGAGAGAGAGAGAGAGATGAGTTGTCAAGAGGAGGTAGTGAACAATATCAATTGTTCATCATTAACTCTTCCAAGTTTGAATTAAAGGGGTTACTTTTTATTATGCCTCCGCCACCGAAGGTGGTGCCGGAGGCATCATGTTTTCGGGTTGTCCGTCCGTACGTCCGTACGTCCGTCCCGTTTGACCGTTATCACAATATCTCAAGAACCATTTAAGATTTAAACTTAAGACTCGGGAATAGTATTTATCACCATAGGAAGACGATCTGATTAGATTTTGGAGTACGTAGGTCAAAGGTCACAGGTCACAGAGGTCAACTTATGAAATTCCTTGTATTGAGTTTGTTAGCGCGATATCTCAAGAACCATTTGAGATTTAAACTTCAAACTTAAGGATAGTATGTATCACCATAGGAAGACGATCTGATTAGATTTTGGAGCACGTATGTCAAAGGTCAAGGGTCACAGAGGTCAACTTATGAAATTCCATACATTGAGATTGTTATCATGATATCTCAAGAACCACTGGAGATTTAAACTTCAAACTTAGTGATAGTGTGTATCACTATAGGAAAACAATCTGATTACATTTTGGAGCACGTAGGTCAAAGGTCAAGGGTCATAGAGGTCAACTTATGAAATTCCATACATTGAGATTGTTATCATGATATCTCAAGAACCACTGGAGATGTAAAAACTTCAAACTTAAGGATATAGTATGTATCACCATAGGAAGACGATCTGATTAGATTTTGGAGCACGTAGGTCAAAGGTCAAGGGTCACAGAGGTCAACTTATGAAATTCCATACATTGAGATTGTTATCATAATATCTCAAGAACCACTGGAGATTTAAACTTCAAACTTAATGATAGTGTGTATCACCATATGAAGACAATCTGATTAGATTTTGGAGCACGTAGGTCAAAGGTCAAAGGTCACAGGGCTCATTATGTATGCAAAAACAGCTTGTGATCGCGTTATCATGAGAACAGATTGATGGATTTCTGCCAAACTTAGATCATTTATGTATCTTGCAGAGCCAATGAATGGTTCATAAGATCAAAGGTCATGGGCTCATTATGTATGCAAAAATAGCTTGTGGACGCATTCTCATTAGAACTGACAGATGGATTACTATTTAACTCAGGAAATCTTGCAGAGCCAATGAACTGAGTAGATTTTAGGGTCATGAGGTCAAAGATCAAAGGGTCATATATGTATATGAGAAATTGCTTGTAATCACGATATTCTGAGAACATGTTAATGGATTAGGCCATTTAAAAAAATATACATGTTTAGCGTCCCCGCCCGCTTCCTTTTTGGGGGCCGCCTCCTATTTCTTTTTATTTTTTATTTTTGAAATTTGAAAAAAAAAAAAAAAAAAAAAAAAAAAAAATTGAAAGAAAAAAAACATGAAAAACACTGCTAAAATGGCTCTATTTCTGATTTAAACAAATAAAAAATTGTCGGCGGCCATCTTGAAAATAAATAGCCCCGACTGTCAGGGAAAATGTACCGAGCGGCCATTTTGAGCGGCCATTTTGAAATAAAAAATAAAAAATAAAAAGGGCCCCCTCCTTCCTATTTTTCGAAAAAACAGGACGCTAAACATGTTTTTTTTTTTATTTGGCCTTACAATTGAACTTGAATTTGAAAAATTTCTTCCGTTTCGGTTTGTAAAATTGCTCTATGACGGAGGCATCATTTTCGACTGCGCGCAGTCGAATTCCATCTAGTTATCTATATATCTATGCTGATCGATCTTCCTTCAAATCTTAATCGCACAAATCTGGAATTTTCTAGCGTGCCCAATGTGGTATAAAACTTCGAACCATGCACTGACTTATTATCTTGTATGTTAATTATTATAGTAATTTAGGTAGAGTATATCAGGGAGAAAATTAAAGGCCTATATAGTCCCCCTATAAAGTTCCAGGTATATACTAGCCTTTACTAGGGAATTGTAAATTGTAGAACAATTCCCCCGACTATGTTTTTAAATCAGTAGAAATCAGGAAATTAGGACTGGGAGAAATTATTTTGCTCAATTAAGCACTTTTGGGGTACTTGAAAAATTGTGGGGGGGGGGGGGCACTGTACCGCTAGCTAAATTTAACACAAAGACAGTTGGCCACTCACTTTTTCTAGTCATTGTCGGCTTGCACCGTAAATTTTACATCTAAAAAAAAAAGGAAAACAAACACCCCTGGGAAAAAAAGTCTTAAAAAAGATTACCACAATTTTACCTTTTTATTTTTTGCTCAAGGGGGGGGGGGGGGGGGGGGGGGTTGTTGAGTAAAACAAAAATAGTGCTCACTACCCCCACCCCCACACACTTATGCGCCGCTGAATATTTGTTAATGAATTGGGCCCCCCTCCCTCACCACCGGCTGGATCCGCCCCTGTCGTGTAGCCAGTGGCTTAGATCCGGGGACAATATTATTGTAACACCTTTTTCCAATTCTGAAAGAAAATTCTGACATTTCAATTTTATTATAGTTATATAGGCTACTTACTTAAAGGTATATGAAATGAAAGATGCATTTCTTGGCTTGAAATATGACTAGGTTTGAGTCAAGTGAAACAAGTTATTATCAAGCCATTATCATATCAATACCGGTAGTCAAGTGTTACAATTGCCCCATATTAACACGAGGCAATTGTAATACACCTATGGGGCAATCCTAACCAAATACAGTTGTACCTACAAATCATATATCCCTCAGAAAAATAGATTTGTTTTCTTCTTTTTTTCCCCAAAGATTATGCGCTGGATAGATTTTCATCAATTAAACAATATTTTAAAGAACCCCAATAAAAAAATAAAAAAAATAATAATGTCTATGACATATGCTTGACTCATCTACATTATATTTTTCCAGTTATGTGGGGAGAATTATACTAGTTATAACGTTGTTACATTTGCCCCCTAGGAGGGCGGCCATACTTTTTTTTTTGTATCCTAGCATTAAATTTCGTCCTTGAAACTTCGCCTAATACAGAGCCTAAAATCTTATTTTTTGACAATATAAAAATGACAGTGATAGCACAAGCACATATTTGTCCAGATTTTTTTTTTTTTTTTTTTAATTTCTTTTTAGGTAATTGAAGATTTTACTCCCGTGCTAAAAACCCGATGTCTTGAACTCGTACTGCATCACGTGCATAGCATATATCATACTAGGTCGAATCATTATATATAATACTTCCAACTTCGATCTTGTTACTGACTCACATGATTATAATACAAGGAATAGCCGATTCAACTTTAACTTGCCAGAAAGAGTAATTAGTATTGGTAGTTCGTTTTATTACGATGGCATACACAATTTTAAATTCCCTTCCTAATGATATAAAGGAAATAGAAAACTTTGCTTATTTTGAGAGTCAGAGAAGATCGAAGCGAATGACATATTATATGATTGAAATTTGTATTCTTCTATACCTTTTCATTTTGTACATACTTATGTTTTTTTACGTAATATAAAGTTCTACATATTCATCATTATTTTCCTCTTCCTCCTAGCTCCTCCTCTTTTTCTTCTTCTCCTTCTTATTTTCTTCTTGTACTTATTATCATTTTTATTATCAGTTCAATGTTGTTATTGTCATTATCATAATTATTATCTTTAATAAGTTTGATTTTCTCTTTCTTATCTGTCTCTATATATTACTATTTTAACTTATTAATTGTGTACATATCTGTCGGGGACCCCACTGGAAATAAGCTCTCGAGCTTTAGTGGGTTATCCTGTTCAAGCTGTCTTAATTTTTACCTGTTATTCTTGTATATTAATTGTTGTATGTTGGAAGCTGTTACATTTGCCCCTTGTTACTTTTATCCCCTTAAACATATGACCCCCTGAACAATAGGTTTTATGTAAGGATCTACAACACTACATGTAGTAAGGGCAACGTCTTTTATCCCCGGCGAGGGTCAAATGACAGGCTACATAAAGCTTCCTTTGTATGTGACAGGAAGTGTGCCATTAATCCTTGACCGTGGCTCTTCATACATGTAGCTGAATGCAATGTTGTAAAAGATAATTTACAAAAATGAGGAAAGTCAAAAAGCTGCCAATGACGTAAAACATATCAGCCAAGGCCAGGAACTCTCGTGGGGGGAAATGACGCCCCTCGCACTCTCATGGATAATGACAGAATAAAATACATAGTATAACGACATTTATAGTAACGAATGAGCTGGTGAACATAATTCAATTGGTATTGCCTTGTAATGTAAAGGTATCACACCATACTTATAATTATGTTAGCCCTCCTTTAAGTTTTCTAATATTTGTTTATATTTATTTACAACTAAGGAATACCCCCACCCCCTTCCTTTGTCGTTCATCACCTTTTTCTTTCTTTTTTCTCACCGAGAATTAACTGATTTTTTATTTTCAAACATTCTAAAATTAAACTAGAGACACACACCGCAATTAAAAATATATAAGAGAGACAGAATGCGTAATCTTCGCTCTCCCCCTCGTCCCCGTTGTCTTCGTTCAACCCTACCCCCCTCTCAGCTGTTGGTTATTCCTGCTTCTACTGAACAATTAAGACATCGTAATCTGCTCATCATCACCACTGAAAATAAATTGTAACACAATTCCAGCGAGCAATCGAATCGTGTAAATTTTAAATCGTGTAATCGTGTTGCGGAGATTTTCGGCATGCAGATTACACGATTACACGATTCGATCTGAGTTGAGGAATCGTGTAATTTTACACGATTACACGTTTACACGATTCAAATTTCGCTTAATTGGCAAAAGACGAATCGTGTAAAATAAATGGTTACACGATTCCCGAGAGCATACGAATCGTGTAAATTTTGAATCGTGTAAATCGTGTTGCGGAGATCTTCGGCGTGTACTGTATTCCTGATACATGTTTTCCCCCAGGAATATAAAAACTTGGGAATAAACTGCCCACAAATTTTAGTAAAATTGAAAGTCATTCCAGGTGCGGTTACTTGCTTCCGACTTGGTTGCAAAGAACCTGAAAAGAGGGGACGGTCAATTGTCCTATTGTCTTTTGTTGTCTTCTACTCTATCCCCTGTCTCTGTCTCTGTTTCTCTATCTCTCTCCAGTCCTTTTGGATCTCTTATGTGGAGAGGGTGGATGTGGTTAGTTTGTTGTTTACATGCAGGTACCTTTTTCCATTTTCGGAATTACGAATCCTATTTCATGTTCGGAATTATGAACCCCTAGGTATGGGAAATTTGTGTTTCGGAATTATGAACCTTCGGGAAAACGAACCTCCGGAAAGACGAGTGCCCCCGTTCATTTGCCCTCGCTGTATACCTTCTAAAACATTCATCCTCCAAGCCTTTTCTCTGGTCCTTTCTATCTCACTCTCCATTTTTTTCTCCCTTGTCAGTCTTTTTTCATCAGCATTTCAACTAATTTTCATTCTTTGCTTTCACTCCCATTGTTTTACATAGGAAAATGAAACAAAATCGGTGAGATGACCACCACTTATCACCTTATTAATCAATCATGATACCCCCTTCTATCTTTCACTCTCTGTCACCGATTTCAATCTTATTCCCTCTTCCTAATTTTCCTCTCCTCCTTCCTTCCTTTTTCAGTTGTCCTTTAAATTGTCCTATTGTCTTTTGTTGTCTTCTACTATTTCCCCTGTCTCTGTCTCTTTCTCTCTCTGGAGCCCTTTTGAACCTCTTATGGGGAGAGAGGGATGTGCTATCTCGGCCTCCTGTATTCCTTTTAAACTTTGTTTGTTGTTTAGGTACCTTTTCCATTTTCGGAATTACGAACCCTATTTCATTTTCGGAATTACGAACCCTTTTTCATTTTCGGAATTATTAATCCTTTTTATTTTTTGGTAAATACGAACCATTGGAATAATGAACCTTCGTATATTAAAAAAAACCTTCAGAATAACGAAACTTTGTAATAATGCCAAAAGTGTTCGGAATTATGAACCCTTTTTCATTTTCGGAATTATGAACCCCTAGGCATGGGAAATTTGTGTTTCGGAATTATGAACCTTCGAAAAAAACGAACCTTCGGAAAAACGAGTGCCCCCCCCCCCCCCCCAGTTCATTCCCCCTCGCTGCATACCTTTTAAACCATTCCTCCTCCCCCAATCCTTTTCTCTGTTCCTTTTTATCTCACTCTCCATTTTCTCTCCCATTTCAGTCTTTTAAATCAGCATTTCAACTTATTTCCATTTCTCGCTTTTACTCAGAGACGTCGCTAAAGGGGGGATGGATGGATTCACCGGAGAGGATCCTGCAGTGACGTCATGTGCTATTGTTCGATACAGCTCCGAAACTGGGCTTTTTCCCAAGCGTTCTGAGTCGGTCATTTTTAAAGCTAGATTCCAGAATTATTAATGATTTCTATAAAAAAATCATTATCATGTTCGGAATCTCCGTCAAAAATTATTCTACATGTTTTTTCGCACGCTAAGGCCCCCCCCCCCCCCCAAAAAAAAAAGATTCTCCTCGATTGCTTTTCTGGAGTAGGGGAAGGCGGGCGGATTTTTTAAAAAATTAATTTTAATTGTTATTTAATTATTTTTTGTTAATTAGTTTATTTTTTATTTTTTCATTAAAAAAAATAAAAGAATCATTGAGATGTCGCTTTTTTTTGGGGGGGGGGGGAATTGGACAATTACGTCGTCAGATATTTCGTTCAGTGGCTTGGGGGAAGGGGGGGGGAGGAGGAGGAGGAACACTTTTTTTGTTTTGCCTCCTTCAGCACAAATATATATATATATATATATATATAGTTTGTTAAATATTGAAACAAATTGAGGGGGGGGGTATACGTGGCTGGCTAATATGCTGACTAAGTTTACGAAATAAATCGTATATTTATGTCGTCGAGGAAAATGACAATGTGCGCATACGCACGTATTGTAGATAGTGCATAGGAAAAATTATTTACTGAGCTTTCTGCCCCGGGTTTATAGGATAAAATTTATAGACCGTATTTGTCGGTAATTGGTGGCCCCCCCCCCCCCCCCCCACACACACACACTGAAAAAAGGTCTAGCGACGCCCCTGCTTTCACTCCCATTGTTTTACATCGGAATCGGTATCACCCTCTCTCTCAATCTCTCATTCGTTTTCGACACCAGCACGTGAACATCAACATGGTAAATAAAGACCCAAGACACGGTTTATTTGTTGTTCAGCTACTGTTTGCTTCTCGTGGTTTTTTCTTTTTTTTCGTTACATGAACAACAATAACAAAAATAACATATTTACAATAATATAACATCATAATAGTACCCATGTGAGCAATAGCATGAGAAAAAGGATGAGCTTTGTCACATTGTTACCATTCCCATCTCATTGCATGTGTATAGACAAGCCATGGTGTGATTGTATCCCCAAACAAAAGATGACGCAGGAACGCCCGATCCGAGTCACGATCAGCCTCTACCATCCGTCGGTTAAAATGCACAAATTCGGCTAGTTGAGGAGAAAGAGGAGTGCGTGTGGGTGTGTGGCGGTGTTATGTCAGACATAGCACCACCACACACTCACTCGCACTGCCGTCTCTCTCCAACAAACCGAACAAGTGCAAGATAACTGACGAATGAAAGAAGCTGAAAGTTTCCCAAACCGAGCGCCTCCCATGTATCCTACGTCACCAATTGCTAGGAGATAAATCACTCCATGACTGCTCTACACACACGCAATCAGACGGGAGTGGTAACAATGTCACGAAATAATCCTTTACTCATTATAAATAATAATGATAACGATAATTAAATTAAATTAAGTATGTGGGATAAACTAAATTAAATTAAGTATGTGGGATAAACTAAATTAAATTAAGTATGTGGGATAAACTAAATTAAATTAATTATGTGGGATAAACTAAATTAAATTAAGTATGTGGGATAAACTAAATTAAATTAAGTATGTGGGATAAACTAAATTATACTAACATATAAATTAATCAATAAAGAATAATACATAACACAATAAATTATAATACTATAGTACTATAATACTAAGCAATAATAGGTAGATACATATGATTTATTGTGGTAAATAAAATAAAGCTATGGGAGACAATAGACACTATCATGACAAGGGCTTAATACCCTATAGATGTTAGAGTTCTTTTCATCTCAACCCAACAGACCCCTCTTACCAAATCATGGAGTTCGATGTCACTAGCACAGGCATCTTCAGGAAAGAGGAAGTAAACAGCTCTGCGTTTGGTCACAACCAGACGCATCAACAAAGATTTATCTAGTTGTGATCAACGCAGAGTTTATTCTTCCGCCATTCTGAAGGAGAAGCCTGTCCCAGAGATATCGGAGAACATGATTTGATCTTAAAGCTGTTTGGTTCAAATGAGAATGCAACCCAACATAGTTAATATCAATAATAATATCAATGTTTATGATGATGATGATGATGATGATGATAATACTACTACTAATAATAATAACTAATATTAATTAACCATTAATCTAACCAATAATACTAATTATTTAAAGGATAATAGAATAATTATATTAAAATATTAATTATAATAATCTTAACAATAATAATTATATTAAAATATTAATTATTATAATCTTAACAATACTAATAATTATATTAAAATATTAATTATTATAATCTTAACAATACTAATAATTATTTAAAGGATAATGGAAAATACTAATAATAAAAGCAATAACAATAATAATGTAAATACTAATGATAACTAATAGTAATTATAGTAATCTTAATACAAATAAAACCATCATCATCATCATCATAAAACACTAATAATTGATAAAAGTTTCATCCCACTCAGCTAAAGGTAATGCACAGTGTCAGTATCAGCCACCAATTTGACGGGCAAATAAAATTACACCCCTCACTCCCTCCGCTCCTGGCTGGGGCGGAGGAGTAAGCTAAGTGAGGGACTATCATCGAGGCTTGTTGAATTGCTCACCACCTATACTAGCTCAATCTTAAGGGAGATGCGGTGGATCCGCACTCGATCTACATGACATGACTACCTACAATGTCTAGAAATGAAAATGCAGCTTCCCGGCTTTGAGTAGCACAGACCATACTTTCAATGAGACATCAATTAACTATTGAATGAGATGGTCGTATTTGCCTAGCCTTTGATCTCAAGCTGCTCACTTCAGATAAGAGAATAAGGATGATGACACTGTGCATTACCTTGAATCTCTATTAAAGTACGGTCAAACAGAAAATCTCCGGAAGGAGGGTTGCCCCTTGTTTAATCCTGTTGCTGCCAAGAGGAAAACACAATTTAAAAAAATACATATTTGAGACTTTGCAAGGATTATTGGGTATCCTCCCCCGATGACTCTCCCTCATCATGTGTACCTCCAACCTTCCATTCACACTACCCCAGCCCATAATACATGATCCAACAACGGCCTGATTTTAGAAGAATACGCAAAGGGTCCCGGTGTACAAATCTAACAATGTCAAATCTTCCTCATCAAGGTTCCAATTGCTCTTGAAAAGTGAAGAACCTTGATGAGGAAGATTAGCATGAACAAGAATTAAGACCAAACCCTTTGCCTTTTCTCCCGAAACCAGGTCGTGGTGAGATCATGTAGTATGCGCTGGGCCTCAACACTCACACATCTGTCAGGTTAACAGTGCGCCACATCTCCCTCTTCTTCTGCTCTGCTCCTCTAGGGTTGCCTCAATACCATTCATGAGCCGATGATGCAGAAGGTAATCTGCATTTGAAGCCACCAACAGCTCTCCTGTATCATGCTTGTCACCTAAAACTGGTCAGACTCAAACAAAAGGTTAGGCACTGCATGGATGATGCAGATTTCAAGGAACCAACACAGTAAAAGAGTCATGTAAAAACGCATTTGCCCCCTTTTTGCCCAATATTTGGTTCCCTAAAGTGTGTGGCTCTAAACTAAACTAAACTATATTAAAAAAAACTACACAGTACCCACCCCCACCCAAAAATGAAGAGAGAGAAAAAAACTCATCTTCCTCTCTGTCCCCACCCCGACCCCCTCCCTTTCCTCTTCTCTCCGTTTAAGTCCCTCGTCCCCACCCCTCTCCTCTCCCTCTCCTTCCCCAATCCCCCGATCCCCTCCCTCCCCTCTTCTCTCCGTCTCAGTCGCCCACCCGATCCCCCTCTCCCCTCCCTCTCTGTCCCCCAGATCCCCTCCCTCCCCAATCTACTCTCCCTTTCTTTCACCTTTCCCCTCCCACTTCCCTCTCAACCCCTTTCCTCTCTCTCACCCTCTCCCTCCACCTTAACATTTCGCGATCTTTTCCACAACCACAAGGCAGAAATAATTTTCCGCGCGTTCTTTGCAGTCTTTTTGAAACAAAGTTAGCGAAAATCGGGCATTAGTTGTAATGTGACTCATTTGGCCAATCAGATTGGTTTGGGCGAGACTGATACGCGACCCAAGAGCTTAGCTTTCTCTATATAATGTTTCCAACAGTTCTTCAACTTTTTCCATGCGTGTGGCATAAAGGGTGCTGTTATCTGCATATCTCAGGTTGTTCAGACTCCAGCCAGGACTTCTGTTAACAAACCATCAGTTACTCTTCTCAATAGATGCAGAATAGAGAGAGGTTGAAATGAGATGGAGATGGTATACACCATTGCCTCCCTCGTCATGGTCCTAGGCATTGTCCTAACCAGTAACCGTCTCCTCTATAATTTAAGTGTGCTTCAATCATAAAGATCTTCATGAGCTGAATCAAATGGCATGAGATTCCCCATCGTCTATGTAGTCATGTCTCATCAAGTCTGCATAGGGATAAGATGAGATGGGGGCAGTGCACAGTATCACTTGAATCACTTCACTCCCAAGTAAAATCAGCCACTGACTCCTCTGCCAATGCAAAGATATGCTTGCTTCCATCAATTATGAGCTCGATCAAAATGACATTGTCTCACTAATCTCATCGTTTAGTGTGCCGGATGCTTGTTAAATCATCACAGGCTCCACAGCCTCTCCAAATGTAGCTTATCTTTGTAGGAAGCTCAGGTTCAAGTAAAAATCCTAACCCCCCCCCCCCCCCCCTCCATTGATGATATGTAGCAAATACTTCCTTGTATGGGGAATAAAGACAATAGTCTGGTAGTTCATGCATTCAACCACATTATGCAATCTTTGGCAGAGTGCTGAAGTTTTTCAATCTCTCCGGCCAGGATGTTGAGTGCTAAATCATTGCAGGATGTCCCTTATCATTGTATGCCATACAATGTATATATTATCTGTATTCCGTAATATTAAGCAGTCTTTCTTGGAACTCATTCCGATAGGGCGTCAATACCAGGGTCTCCTGCCTGCATGTACTATCAACTTGAGATGTATACTCTAGGTGCCATCTATCGGGCTTTGGCGGTCATACTGTTTCTCATCCCTCAGACTCTAGCATTCTCTGTCGGCAGTACTTCCAGGCTTCAAGGCTGTCGTATTTTCAGAGATGTGACTCTGCTGAACTTTAGAACGGTCCATTTACATTCATTATGAACAATAATATTCAGTGAGGCTGCTTAAAAGAGTGTCAACACATTTCATATGCCAGTTCTGATGTTTTCCCTGAGGAAAGAGGTCAAATTGGTTTGTTTGTCTGTCCCTAGTCCCTCACTCAGTCGGCTCTATATGCGTGTCATCACAAAGAGAGGGTCTAAACTGGTTTGGTTGCACATGTCCCTAGTCCCTCACTCAGTCGGCTCTATGTGGCGTGTCATTACAAGGAAAGAGGCCAATTTGGTTTGGTTGTTGGTCCGTATTCCCTCACTCATGAGTCGGCTCTATGTAGGATGTCATCACAAGGAAATAGGTCAAATTGGTTTGGTTGTTGGTCCGTATTCCCTCACTCAGTCGGCTCTATGTGGCGTGTCATTACAAGGAAAGAGGTCAAATTGGTTTGTTTGTCCATTCCTAGTTCCTCACTCAGTCGGCTCTATGTAGGATGTCACGACAAGGAATGAGGCCAAATTGGTTTGTTTGTCCGTTCCTAGTTCCTCACTCAGTCGGCTCTATGTGGCGTGTCATCAAAAGGAAAAGGTCTAAACGGGTTGATTGTCCTTTCCTAGTTCTTCACTCGGTCGGCTCTATGTAGGATGTCATCACAAGGAAAGAGGCCAAATTGGTTTGGTTGTCTGTCCTTAGTCCCTCACTCAGTCGGCTCTATATGCGTGTCATCACAAAGAGAGGGTCTAAACTGTTTTTTTTGTCTGTCCCTAGTTCCTCATTCAGTCGGCTCTATGTGGCGTGTCATAAAAAGGAAAAGGTCTAACTGGGTTGGTTGTCCTTTCCTAGGTCTTCACTCGGTCGGCTCTATATAGGCCATCACAAGGAAAGAGGTCAAATTGGTTTGTTTGTCTGTCCCTATAGTCCCTCACTCAGTCGGCTCTATATGCGTGTCATAACGAGGAAAGAGGCCAAATTGGTTTGGTTAACTTGTCCCTCACTCAGTCGGCTCTATGTAGGATGTGATCACAAGGAAAATGTCTAAACGGGTGTGCTTGTCCGTTCCTAGTTCTTCACTCGGTCGGCTCTATGTAGGATGTCATCACAAGGAAAGAGGTCAAATTGGTTTGGTTGTCCGTTCCTAGTCCCTCACTCAGTCGGCTCTATGTTGGATGTCATCACAAGGAAAGAGTTCAAATTGATTTGGTTGTCTGTCCTTAGTCCTTCACTCGGTCGACTCTATGTTGGATGTCATCACAAGGAAAAGGTCTAAACGGGTTTGGTTGTTCGTTCCTAGTTCCTCACTCGGCCGGCTCTATGCTGGATGTCATCACAAGGAAAGAGGCCAAATTGATTCGGTTGTTATGGGGATTTCAATCAGGTATCCAATTCAATCCAATCCAATCCAAACCAGGTATTCAATAAAGCGCCTTTTTTTTGCAGCTACACATGCAGTTACCCACATTACTCCACAAAGTTATTTGGGTCACTTAAACAATACCAGGTGAGTCAACACAATCCATTGTCCTCTAACAATAAATAGGACTTCATACGTTTCTTGAAAATAATAGTCAAAAGATGAAACTGTCTTCACAATAATAGGTATCTTGTTCCATCAGTGGGTAAGACGTTCTCCCACACTTTTCTTAAAGAGACGATTAGTAAGCATGTAAATGATGGACCTGAGGACAACGAACCAGGCAATAATTTATGCACTCTGGACATTAATAGACTTGTTGACTAGCCGTAGGATTTTGAAAGCTATTCTATGTCGCACAGGCAACCAATGCATATTGAGTCCAGGACGTTGTGTGTGAGTCCTAAGTGAAGCGGAAAACACAAGCCTTGCGGCACTGCTAGTCAAAGTCTTCCAGCTCGAAGACATGCCGCTGACACTACTATGATCTTAAAGTCACTGAGTAGTCAGCTCTCATGGGGAATTCGACACCGTTCGGGTGTTTACCCAATAACAGGTGTTGTCAATCACCAGGGTTAGCCTTGAGTTTTATGACCATTGGACCTTATGTAATGCCTTGATTTGCCCGAAGACTCTCGAGCTCTCCGAGAGATTAGGGGGTAATTCTTGACTGGACTATGGGTTTGCTGTGTGCAAATTTGTACCCCATTAATGGTATTTCCACCAAGTCTGGTGTCAGCGAATTATGGCCTTCTGCACATGGAAACTGGGGATCCAATCCCTTTAAGTCATAATTGCCTCAATGAACATTTATAATCAACTCTGATTATTAAGCACGTCGCTGGCTGTACTGTTTACGGTATTGCAGTAGCAATTATGAGACAAGGTGTGCTCAAAATTGGCCAGACATATACAACAACAAAAAATTAACAGGCGTGGTCCATCAATGCGTTTCATCTAGAATACAACAACAACAACTAAAAGGGGAGAAAACAAATCTAGACCATATCCCCAAAGAAGCCAGCAAACAGAAAGAATATTACATCGATAAGACTCGCGAAGTTAAAGGACACAGCAGGCCCGTCCCCTCTCCTTTTAAAAAACCAACGGGCATACCCTAAATATATACACACCACAAAGGGAAGGAATCTAGGACATGCTCTCAAAGCATACAGATAGAAATATCTAATCATTAAAACCACTAGGATATTAAAGGGTCAGACCGACCCGTACGTGCCCCCTCCTCCATGAAGAATCTAACTGACATACTGTAAGTAACTTACGCAAACAAGCCATCCCTTTAAAGTATGAATACCTCCCCTCCCACCTTACATCAGTCCACAAAGCCCCAGAATCCTGACTAATGTATGTAGAATACCATTTGGGAAATTTGACAATGTACAGCCATGCCGAAAATTGTCATGTTAAACCAATCATGACAGAAAGGATGTATTCTACATATTTTGGACCAACCCTTTAAAAAACCTTAAAATTAATGGCAAATGCTTTTAAACGTGACTTTCTTACTACCTTGATTCCATGAAATCTGCTTCTCATCCATCCAGTGTCGAAACCTGATGTTTGGGTCATCACAGTTCAGGTGACAAGCATGATCCAGGAGAACAGTTGATGGCTCCAAATACAGATTCCCTTCTGCACCATCTTCACATGAAATGGAAGGAGACGCCCCTAGAGGTTGGGAACACGAAGAGAAAAATGTTTAGCCTGCTAACCTATTGATGTATGAGAGTGATATGCAGTGCGAATAAGGGGATGTCCAGAGGTCAACATCCAAGAGGGTTTAGCCGGGGGAGAAAGAACCAGCGAAGCTCCGATTAAGAAAGTGAGGGGGAGGGGTATAGAGAAATCTGATGTTAAAATATCGTCATCGGGTTGCCTACTTCAGTCACTGGTGCACAATAATATTGCATCCCAAAGAAAGCCTAAAGCACAGGAATAGATTAACCGAGAAGCCATGTACATGATATATCCCATCTCAAAACACAAGATTAGTGTTATTTTAGCCATGGCATTTCTCGTCACATACTTGTGTTGTGCAAACTTGAACATTAATAGCCAAAGTGGCCAGCCCCAAAAACCTACTATATTTAAGGCATAATCAAAGATGTATCATTCAATTCTGTTACTTGAGCCAGGAACTATTATGTGTGACGTTTTAATGTTTTTTTTTATATTAAATTGCAACAGTAGTTACCTATAATAAAGTGCAAAACTCTCCTTTCGAGACTCTTTTTAGGGCAAAAAACACTTTTATCAAAGGTCGCAGTAAAAAGTAAAAGTATTTTAGAATAAAAATATGTGTATTGCTCATTTTTTTACCATTACGAGTACATCCACCTGTATCATTCCAATGATAATGTATACTATGAAGAAGTTTATACCGTTTGGATGTCTGCGAAACTGAAAATTAGATATATGACCAAAGACATAGAATAACATTTTGGCTAGAAAGCTAACTTCCTGAAATGAATTTTTTGCCTTAATTGCAAGAAGCACGTATCACCATTTTTATTTGAAGTAAGCAACCCTATGACTTGATATGAAACAAACATGAAAGAAAAATGCCTTTCAGAAAGACCTGCAAAGAAAACAAGCCTCCATTATCATTACGTTTTCCAGTGCAAAGTCCCAAATGTATATTATATCTGACTAATCAACCATGTACAGAGATGTTTGACCTTTAATCTTTAGTAGAGATTTGAGGAGGAGGGGTAACTACTGGATACCAAAGTGTGAAAACAAGACAATATGTGTCATTTCATTCCCAGGCCTGTAAACTCCCCCTAGATTGGGAATCAGGAGTTTCAGGAGTATTCTATCAAGGACTCTTCCCCCTCTCTCTAGCCAGAAGGGGCAAATTTAACGCCATGCACTAAAGCCTCGTTCAGATACCCGGGGCGCGCGGTTCTTTTATGACGCCGTAAAGTGCAATACGCTTCACAGTTCTGTATCTTATTAGACAGAGCTAAGTGAATTCGTGAATCTGCGGAAATTTTGATATTGCGTCCATTATTAATCGATGAAGAATTCTAGCATCTTGTATAAAAAATCAAAGGTTTTATAAGAGATACAAAATGTTCAAAAAAATAATTCTTGGTCCTCTCAACGTACTTTTTTGATTTTGAAAACAAATAAAAGTGTAAAAAGGGGGTATGTAACGCACGTAAAGCGTATAACTATAAGTCAAAATGATTTAGTTTTTCTTGTCTATAACGGAATGTTGATAATTTATTTCAAGATTCTTTTCTTTATGATTCTGAAATGAATTTATATACAATTTGACTTGTTCAACATAATGAAAATGGATACCTTATAAAATGACTGATTGAAAACAAATAGTCTATAATTATATTCTCATTTTCACAAAATTAAAAAAAAAAAAAAATCGAAATCTACTCAAATTAATTCCCAGGTAGAATATTTGTCTGAATGCTAAATGAAATGCCACAGCCTGCCCCCAACATGTGAAGGTTTTATTCAGATTTAGGGGGGGGGGGTATCCAAGGGTATTAGATCTAAGACCATCACTAGTGACTACACTGACTACTGAAACAAGGACCTGTGAAGCTATGCCTGTCGAATATCAGCACTGTAAACAGTGCACATACTAAGCAAGCACTTGCCTCACAAATCTTTATTTCAATAGATCATACGCTCACAAACATGACCATCAGCAGCGGGATTTGACATCGTTCTCTGCTTGTTCTCCGGCTCTAGGGGTGTCTCTGCCATTCCATGATCCAGTGGTAGAGAGGGAAACCTGCTTTTGAAGTCACCAGCGGCACTCCAGAATCATGCTTGTCACCATAACTGATCAGACTCAAACAAAAGGTTAGGCACGGAATGGATGGTGCAAATTTCAATGAACCAACGGGATAAGAAAGTCATGTGTAAAAACATTTGCAACTCTTTCCCGTTTTAGTCCCGAATTTACTGCTGTAAAAATTCTACCCTATAACCTAAAAATAAAACGGGCTCACCTTTCTGATCCGTACAATAGCCCCCCCCCCCTGGAAATACCCCCGTCACTCTCTCCCCTCCTTCCCCTTCCCCTTCCCCTATTCCCATCTCTCTCCCATTCCCCTCTCCCTTGCCCCTCACCGCCACTCTACCGCCCCTCCCTCCCCGCCACTCTCTCGCCCTTCCCTCCTCCGCCACCACTCTCTCGCCTCCCTCTTCCCGCTCCCAATAGAAAGAATTACATCACTTTAAAACGTTTGGAAACCTATAGTACCAAGCCATCGTAAGGTATGGAACTTGAGTAATACTGAAAGGGACAAAGAAAAATGGGACACAGGCATTGTGAAATGCATGCCTCTACAAACATGATGGAAGAGGCCAATAATATCTGAGGTGTATACGCAATCCATGGAGCACTATGACTATTTCCAGAGATGAAGTGAATCATTCAAAAGGCTTACATCCCAAAATATAAATGGTAATAGGTAAACTATGTTCACACGAAAACATAAAAACGTAAAGACATAGCAGTGTCATTGAATATACGGAAAACTATGCAAAGGTCTACAGAAAGAAAACAAAAATAAAAACAAACAAACAAACCAGTGTATAATTGAGCGTGCTGTTCACCTATAGTTTAAGGGAAGAGCCGTGTATGCTCATCATTCACAGCTCACCATCGCTCAGCCAGGAACTACATAATTATATCTACACTAACGAACCTCATGACCGATTGCAGAGAATAAAATCCGGAAATCATGCAAAAGACGAACATGGCATACAATATGGATACTCATCATTGCTCATTGAATATATACATGATCAAACAATACAGACATGGTATTTCTGGTGTCTGTTTGTAGGAAAACCTGTGTATGGCACTTAGTCCCCCTTAATCTGGTGGGGCAAAATTCAAATCCCCCCCCCCCCCCCTCTACAAAAAAAAAATCGACCGTCTGCAGACTAAAAACTAATAAACTAAATTCTGGTGAGCTTTTCGATTATTTTGTGAACAATCAATACCTGACAAAACTAACCTCTTCACCAAAATAGCAAGTGACTGGGTGCGCTGTTCACCTATAGTTAAGGGGACGGGGCCCGGTAAGCTCATTCTTCACAGGACACCGCCTCCCATCAAATGATTAACCACCCTATATTCTAGTTAGCCTTACAGCAATAAAAACATAATTAAGTTTCTGACAGAAAAAAACTCTACATAAATAAAATTAAAAAAGCAACTACAGTTTAAGGGGCGGGGTCCGGTAGGCTGATTGTTCATAGGTCACCATCTCCCAACTAAGAGTTAACTACTCTAACATTTAATTAGCCCTACAGAAAAAGAAGACAAATTAAGTTTCTTACAGAACAAGGCTCTGCATACATGAGAGAGGAAAATAAATAAAGCTACTGCCTGGGCGTGCTATTCACCTACAGTTTAAGGGGCGGGGCCCGGTAGGCTCATTATTTACAGGTCACCGTCTCTCAGCCAGTAATTAACTACCCTATATTCGAGTTAGTCTTACAAGAACAAAAATAATTAAGTTTCTGATAGAACAAAACCCCACATGAATAAATGAAACAAAGCAACTGATTGGGCGAGCCGTTGAGCTGTCACGAGCATGAAGAGAATGGCATGATGATACATAGCAAGCACCTTAAACTACGAACTAGCCCTACCGAGAGAAAAAAGAAGGAAAACAATGAAGGAAAAGAAAGAAGGAACAAAATGCCTGATCTTGCTGCACCGTTCTCCAGCAATTTAAGGTACAAGACCAGCTAGAACATCATTCACAGGTGCTCTAGTAAGACAGGTTATACCCTACCTACTAGTTACAGCTAGCCCATGTATCATCCAACCTGATCTCCCATAACTCTCAAGGCATCTATTACTGTTCATCACCCTGCACGTCGCTGGCTGTACTGTCTATGGAATTACAGTAACAATTGTGAGACAAGAAGTACTCAAAATCGGCCAGACTAAAAAATAACTTAAGAAAATTCTGGTGAGCCTTTCGATTATTTTCTGAACAATCAGTACCTGACGAAACTAACCTCTTCACCAAAATAGCAAGTGACTGGGTGCACTGTTCACCTATAGTTTATGGGGGCGGGGCCCGGTAGGCTCATTCTTCACAGGACACCGCCTCCCATCAAATGATTAACTACACTATATTCTAATCAGCCTTACAGCAATAAAAACATAATTAAGTTTCCGACAGAAAAAAACTCTACATAAATAAAATTCAAAAAGCAACTACAGATTAAGGGGCGGGGTCCGGTAGGCTGATTGTTCATAGGTCACCATCTCCCAACTAAGAGTTAACTACTCTAACATTTAATTAGCCCTACAGAAAAAGAAGACAAATTAAGTTTCTTACAGAACAAGGCTCTGCATACATGAGAGAGGAAAATAAATTAAGCTACTGCCTGGCCGTGCTATTCACCTACAGTTTAAGGGGCGGGACCCGGTAGGCTCATTATTCACAGGTCACCGTCTCTCAGCCAGTAATTATCTACCCTATATTCTAGTTAGCCATACGAGAACAAAAATAATTAAGTTTCTGATAGAACAAAACTCCACATGAATAAATGAAACAAAGCAACTGATTGGGCGAGCCGTTGATCTGTCACGAGCATGAAGAGAATGGCATGATGACACATAGCAAGCACCTTAAACTACGAACTAGCTCTACCGAGAGAAAAAAGAAGGAAAACAATGAAGGAAAAGAAAGAAGGAACAAAATGCCTGATCTTGCTGCACCGTTCTCCAGCAATTTAAGGTACAAGACCAGCTAGAACATCACTCACAGGTGCTCTAGTAAGACAGGTTATACCCTACCTACTAGTTACAGCTAACCCATGTATCATCCAACCTGATCTCCCATAACTCTCAAGGCATCTATTACTGTTCATCACCCTGTATGTCGCTGGCTGTACTGTCTACGGAATTACAGTAACAATTGTGAGACAAGAAGTACTCAAAATCGGCCAGACTAAAAAATAACTTAAGAAAATTCTGATGAGCCTTTCGATTATTTTGTGAACAATCAGTACCTGACGAAACTAACCTCTTCACCAAAATAGCAAGTGACTGGGTGCGCTGTTCACCTATAGTTTAGGGGGCGGGGCCTGGTAGGCTCATTCTTCACAGGACACCGCCTCCCATCAAATGATTAAACTACACTATATTCTAATCAGCCTTACAGCAATAAAAACATAATTAAGTTTCTGACAGAAAAATCTCTACATAAATAAAAATTGAAAAAGCAACTACAGTTTAGGGGGCGGGGCCTGGTAGGCTTATTATTCACAGGTCACCGCCTCCCAACTAAGAGTTTACTACTCAAAACTTTAATTAGCCCTACAGAAAAAGAAGAAAAATTAATTTCTTACAGAAAAGGGCTCTGCATACACGAGAGAGGGAAAAAAAAGAAGCTACTGTCTGGGCGTGTTATTCACCTACAGTTTAAGGGGCGGGGCCCGGAAGGCTCATTATTCACAGGTCACCGTCTCTCAGCCAGTAATTATCTACCCTATATTCTAGTTAGCCATACGAGAACAAAAATAATTAAGTTTCTGATAGAACAAAATTCCTAATGGATAAATGAAACAAAGCAACTGATTGGGCGAGCCGTTGATCTGTCACGAGCATGAAGAGAATGGCATGATGACACATAGCAAGCACCTTAAACTACGAACTAGCCCTACCGAGAGAAAAAAGAAGGAAAAACATGAAGGAAAAGAAAGAAGGAACAAAATGCCTGATCTTGCTGCACCGTTCTCCAGCAATTTACGGTACAAGACCAGCTAGAACATCACTCACAGGTGCTCTATATAGTAAGACAGGTTATACCCTACCTACTAGTTACAGCTAACCCATGTATCATCCAACCTGATCTCCCATAACTCTGAAGGCATCTATTACTGTTCATCACCCTGCACGTCGATGGCTGTACTGTCTACGGCATTACAGTAACAATTGTGAGACAAGAAGTACTAAAAATCGGCCAGACTAAAAAATAAGTTAAGTAAATTCTGGTGAGCCTTTCGATTATTTTGTGGACAATCAGTACCTGACGAAACTAACCTCTTTACCAAAATAGCAAGTGACTGGGTGCGCTGTTCACCTATAGTTTAGGGGGCGGGGCCCGGTAGGCTCATTCTTCACAGGACACCGCCTCCCATCAAATGATTAACTACACTATATTCTAATCAGCCTTACAGCAATAAAAACATAATTAAGTTTCCGACAGAAAAAACCTCTACATAAATAAAATTCAAAAAGCAACTACAGATTAAGGGGCGGGGTCCGGTAGGCTGATTGTTCATAGGTCACCATCTCCCAACTAAGAGTTAACTACTCTAACATTTAATTAGCCCTACAGAAAAAGAAGACAAATTAAGTTTCTTACAGAACAAGGCTCTGCATACATGAGAGAGGAAAATAAATTAAGCTACTGCCTGGCCGTGCTATTCACCTACAGTTTAAGGGGCGGGGCCCGGTAGGCTCATTATTCACAGGTCACCGTCTCTCAGCCAGTAATTATCTACCCTATATTCTAGTTAGCCATACGAGAACAAAAATAATTAAGTTTCTGATAGAACAAAACTCCACATGAATAAATGAAACAAAGCAACTGATTGGGCGAGCCGTTGATCTGTCACGAGCATGAAGAGAATGGAATGATGACACATAGCAAGCACCTTAAACTACGAACTAGCTCTACCGAGAGAAAAAAGAAGGAAAACAATGAAGGAAAAGAAAGAAGGAACAAAATGCCTGATCTTGCTGCACCGTTCTCCAGCAATTTAAGGTACAAGACCAGCTAGAACATCACTCACAGGTGCTCTAGTAAGACAGGTTATACCCTACCTACTAGTTACAGCTAACCCATGTATCATCCAACCTGATCTCCCATAACTCTCAAGGCATCTATTACTGTTCATCACCCTGTACGTCGCTGGCTGTACTGTCTACGGAATTACAGTAACAATTGTGAGACAAGAAGTACTCAAAATCGGCCAGACTAAAAAATAACTTAAGAAAATTCTGGTGAGCCTTTCGATTATTTTGTGAACAATCAGTACCTGACGAAACTAACCTCTTCACCAAAATAGCAAGTGACTGGGTGCGCTGTTCACCTATAGTTTAGGGGGCGGGGCCTGGTAGGCTCATTCTTCACAGGACACCGCCTATTAAACTACACTATATTCTAATCAGCCTTACAGCAATAAAAACATAATTAAGTTTCTGACAGAAAAATCTCTACATAAATAAAAATTGAAAAAGCAACTACAGTTTAGGGGGCGGGGCCTGGTAGGCTTATTGTTCACAGGTCACTGCCTCCCAACTAAGAGTTTACTACTCAAAACTTTAATTAGCCCTACAGAAAAAGAAGAAAAATTAATTTCTTACAGAAAAGGGCTCTGCATACACGAGAGAGGGAAAAAAAAGAAGCTACTGTCTGGGCGTGTTATTCACCTACAGTTTAAGGGGCGGGGCCCGGAAGGCTCATTATTCACAGGTCACCGTCTCTCAGCCAGTAATTATCTACCCTATATTCTAGTTAGCCATACGAGAACAAAAATAATTAAGTTTCTGATAGAACAAAACTCCTAATGAATAAATGAAACAAAGCAACTGATTGGGCGAGCCGTTGATCTGTCACGAGCATGAAGAGAATGGCATGATGACACATAGCAAGCACCTTAAACTACGAACTAGCTCTACCGAGAGAAAAAAGAAGGAAAACAATGAAGGAAAAGAAAGAAGGAACAAAATGCCTGATCTTGCTGCACCGTTCTCCAGCAATTTAAGGTACAAGACCAGCTAGAACATCACTCACAGGTGCTCTAGTAAGACAGGTTATACCCTACCTACTAGTTACAGCTAACCCATGTATCATCCAACCTGATCTCCCATAACTCTCAAGGCATCTATTACTGTTCATCACCCTGCACGTCGCTGGCTGTACCGTCTACGGAATTACAGTAACAATTGTGAGACAAGAAGTACTCAAAATCGGCCAGACTAAAAAATAACTTAAGAAAATTCTGGTGAGCCTTTCGATAAATAAATAAAAATTGAAAAAGCAACTACAGTTTAGGGGGCGGGGCCTGGTAGGCTTATTGTTCACAGGTCACCGCCTCCCAACTAAGAGTTTACTACTCAAAACTTTAATTAGCCCTACAGAAAAAGAAGAAAAATTAATTTCTTACAGAAAAGGGCTCTGCATACACGAGAGAGGGAAAAAAAAGAAGCTACTGTCTGGGCGTGTTATTCACCTACAGTTTAAGGGGCGGGGCCCGGAAGGCTCATTATTCACAGGTCACCGTCTCTCAGCCAGTAATTATCTACCCTATATTCTAGTTAGCCATACGAGAACAAAAATAATTAAGTTTCTGATAGAACAAAACTCCTAATGAATAAATGAAACAAAGCAACTGATTGGGCGAGCCGTTGATCTGTCACGAGCATGAAGAGAATGGCATGATGACACATAGCAAGCACCTTAAACTACGAACTAGCCCTACCGAGAGAAAAAAGAAGGAAAAACATGAAGGAAAAGAAAGAAGGAACAAAATGCCTGATCTTGCTGCACCGTTCTCCAGCAATTTAAGGTACAAGACCAGCTAGAACATCACTCACAGGTGCTCTAGTAAGACAGGTTATACCCTACCTACTAGTTACAGCTAACCCATGTATCATCCAACCTGATCTCCCATAACTCTCAAGGCATCTATTACTGTTCATCACCCTGCACGTCGCTGGCTGTACTGTCTACGGCATTACAGTAACAATTGTGAGACAAGAAGTACTCAAAATCGGCCAGACTAAAAAATAAGTTAAGTAAATTCTGGTGAGCCTTTCGATTATTTTGTGGACAATCAGTACCTGACGAAACTAACCTCTTCACCAAAATAGCAAGTGACTGGGTGCGCTGTTCACCTATAGTTTAGGGTGCGGGGCCCGGTAGGCTCATTCTTCACAGGACACCGCCTCCCATCAAATGATTAACTACACTATATTCTAATCAGCCTTACAGCAATAAAAACATAATTAAGTTTCCGACAGAAAAAACCTCTACATAAATAAAATTCAAAAAGCAACTACAGATTAAGGGGCGGGGTCCGGTAGGCTGATTGTTCATAGGTCACCATCTCCCAACTAAGAGTTAACTACTCTAACATTTAATTAGCCCTACAGAAAAAGAAGACAAATTAAGTTTCTTACAGAACAAGGCTCTGCATACATGAGAGAGGAAAATAAATTAAGCTACTGTCTGGCCGTGCTATTCACCTACAGTTTAAGGGGCGGGGCCCGGTAGGCTCATTATTCACAGGTCACCGTCTCTCAGCCAGTAATTATCTACCCTATATTCTAGTTAGCCATACGAGAACAAAAATAAGTAAGTTTCTGATAGAACAAAACTCCTAATGAATAAATGAAACAAAGCAACTGATTGGGCGAGCCGTTGATCTGTCACGAGCATGAAGAGAATGGCATGATGACACATAGCAAGCACCTTAAACTACGAACTAGCTCTACCGAGAGAAAAAAGAAGGAAAACAATGAAGGAAAAGAAAGAAGGAACAAAATGCCTGATCTTGCTGCACCGTTCTCCAGCAATTTAAGGTACAAGACCAGCTAGAACATCACTCACAGGTGCTCTAGTAAGACAGGTTATACCCTACCTACTAGTTACAGCTAACCCATGTATCATCCAACCTGATCTCCCATAACTCTCAAGGCATCTATTACTGTTCATCACCCTGTACGTCGCTGGCTGTACTGTCTACGGAATTACAGTAACAATTGTGAGACAAGAAGTACTCAAAATCGGCCAGACTAAAAAATAACTTAAGAAAATTCTGGTGAGCCTTTCGATTATTTTGTGAACAATCAGTACCTGACGAAACTAACCTCTTCACCAAAATAGCAAGTGACTGGGTGCGCTGTTCACCTATAGTTTAGGGGGCGGGGCCTGGTAGGCTCATTCTTCACAGGACACCGCCTCCCATCAAATGATTAAACTACACTATATTCTAATCAGCCTTACAGCAATAAAAACATAATTAAGTTTCTGACAGAAAAATCTCTACATAAATAAAAATTGAAAAAGCAACTACAGTTTAGGGGGCGGGGCCTGGTAGGCTTATTGTTCACAGGTCACCGCCTCCCAACTAAGAGTTTACTACTCAAAACTTTAATTAGCCCTACAGAAAAAGAAGAAAAATTAATTTCTTACAGAAAAGGGCTCTGCATACACGAGAGAGGGAAAAAAAGAAGCTACTGTCTGGGCGTGTTATTCACCTACAGTTTAAGGGGCGGGGCCCGGAAGGCTCATTATTCACAGGTCACCGTCTCTCAGCCAGTAATTATCTACCCTATATTCTAGTTAGCCATACGAGAACAAAAATAATTAAGTTTCTGATAGAACAAAACTCCTAATGAATAAATGAAACAAAGCAACTGATTGGGCGAGCCGTTGATCTGTCACGAGCATGAAGAGAATGGCATGATGACACATAGCAAGCACCTTAAACTACGAACTAGCCCTACCGAGAGAAAAAAGAAGGAAAAACATGAAGGAAAAGAAAGAAGGAACAAAATGCCTGATCTTGCTGCACCGTTCTCCAGCAATTTAAGGTACAAGACCAGCTAGAACATCACTCACAGGTGCTCTAGTAAGACAGGTTATACCCTACCTACTAGTTACAGCTAACCCATGTATCATCCAACCTGATCTCCCATAACTCTCAAGGCATCTATTACTGTTCATCACCCTGCACGTCGATGGCTGTACTGTCTACGGCATTACAGTAACAATTGTGAGACAAGAAGTACTCAAAATCGGCCAGACTAAAAAATAAGTTAAGTAAATTCTGGTGAGCCTTTCGATTATTTTGTGAACAATCAGTACCTGACGAAACTAACCTCTTTACCAAAATAGCAAGTGACTGGGTGCGCTGTTCACCTATAGTTTAGGGGGCGGGGCCTGGTAGGCTCATTCTTCACAGGACACCGCCTCCCATCAAATGATTAAACTACACTATATTCTAATCAGCCTTACAGCAATAAAAACATAATTAAGTTTCTGACAGAAAAATCTCTACATAAATAAAAATTGAAAAAGCAACTACAGTTTAGGGGGCGGGGCCTGGTAGGCTTATTGTTCACAGGTCACCGCCTCCCAACTAAGAGTTTACTACTCAAAACTTTAATTAGCCCTACAGAAAAAGAAGAAAAATTAATTTCTTACAGAAAAGGGCTCTGCATACACGAGAGAGGGAAAAAAAAGAAGCTACTGTCTGGGCGTGTTATTCACCTACAGTTTAAGGGGCGGGGCCCGGAAGGCTCATTATTCACAGGTCACCGTCTCTCAGCCAGTAATTATCTACCCTATATTCTAGTTAGCCATACGAGAACAAAAATAATTAAGTTTCTGATAGAACAAAACTCCTAATGAATAAATGAAACAAAGCAACTGATTGGGCGAGCCGTTGATCTGTCACGAGCATGAAGAGAATGGCATGATGACACATAGCAAGCACCTTAAACTACGAACTAGCCCTACCGAGAGAAAAAAGAAGGAAAAACATGAAGGAAAAGAAAGAAGGAACAAAATGCCTGATCTTGCTGCACCGTTCTCCAGCAATTTAAGGTACAAGACCAGCTAGAACATCACTCACAGGTGCTCTAGTAAGACAGGTTATACCCTACCTACTAGTTACAGCTAACCCATGTATCATCCAACCTGATCTCCCATAACTCTCAAGGCATCTATTACTGTTCATCACCCTGCACGTCGCTGGCTGTACTGTCTACGGCATTACAGTAACAATTGTGAGACAAGAAGTACTCAAAATCGGCCAGACTAAAAAATAAGTTAAGTAAATTCTGGTGAGCCTTTCGATTATTTTGTGGACAATCAGTACCTGACGAAACTAACCTCTTCACCAAAATAGCAAGTGACTGGGTGCGCTGTTCACCTATAGTTTAGGGGGCGGGGCCTGGTAGGCTCATTCTTCACAGGACACCGCCTCCCATCAAATGATTAAACTACACTATATTCTAATCAGCCTTACAGCAATAAAAACATAATTAAGTTTCTGACAGAAAAATCTCTACATAAATAAAAATTGAAAAAGCAACTACAGTTTAGGGGGCGGGGCCTGGTAGGCTTATTGTTCACAGGTCACCGCCTCCCAACTAAGAGTTTACTACTCAAAACTTTAATTAGCCCTACAGAAAAAGAAGAAAAATTAATTTCTTACAGAAAAGGGCTCTGCATACACGAGAGAGGGAAAAAAAAGAAGCTACTGTCTGGGCGTGTTATTCACCTACAGTTTAAGGGGCGGGGCCCGGAAGGCTCATTATTCACAGGTCACCGTCTCTCAGCCAGTAATTATCTACCCTATATTCTAGTTAGCCATACGAGAACAAAAATAATTAAGTTTCTGATAGAACAAAACTCCTAATGAATAAATGAAACAAAGCAACTGATTGGGCGAGCCGTTGATCTGTCACGAGCATGAAGAGAATGGCATGATGACACATAGCAAGCACCTTAAACTACGAACTAGCCCTACCGAGAGAAAAAAGAAGGAAAAACATGAAGGAAAAGAAAGAAGGAACAAAATGCCTGATCTTGCTGCACCGTTCTCCAGCAATTTAAGGTACAAGACCAGCTAGAACATCACTCACAGGTGCTCTAGTAAGACAGGTTATACCCTACCTACTAGTTACAGCTAGCCCATGTATCATCCAACCTGATCTCCCATAACTCTCAAGGCATCTATTACTGTTCATCACCCTGCACGTCGCTGGCTGTACTGTCTACGGCATTACAGTAACAATTGTGAGACAAGAAGTACTCACAATCGGCCAGACTAAAAAATAAGTTAAGTAAATTCTGGTGAGCCTTTCGATTATTTTGTGGACAATCAGTACCTGACGAAACTAACCTCTTCACCAAAATAGCAAGTGACTGGGTGCGCTGTTCACCTATAGTTTAGGGTGCGGGGCCCGGTAGGCTCATTCTTCACAGGACACCGCCTCCCATCAAATGATTAACTACACTATATTCTAATCAGCCTTACAGCAATAAAAACATAATTAAGTTTCCGACAGAAAAAACCTCTACATAAATAAAATTCAAAAAGCAACTACAGATTAAGGGGCGGGGTCCGGTAGGCTGATTGTTCATAGGTCACCATCTCCCAACTAAGAGTTAACTACTCTAACATTTAATTAGCCCTACAGAAAAAGAAGACAAATTAAGTTTCTTACAGAACAAGGCTCTGCATACATGAGAGAGGAAAATAAATTAAGCTACTGTCTGGCCGTGCTATTCACCTACAGTTTAAGGGGCGGGGCCCGGTAGGCTCATTATTCACAGGTCACCGTCTCTCAGCCAGTAATTATCTACCCTATATTCTAGTTAGCCATACGAGAACAAAAATAAGTAAGTTTCTGATAGAACAAAACTCCTAATGAATAAATGAAACAAAGCAACTGATTGGGCGAGCCGTTGATCTGTCACGAGCATGAAGAGAATGGCATGATGACACATAGCAAGCACCTTAAACTACGAACTAGCTCTACCGAGAGAAAAAAGAAGGAAAACAATGAAGGAAAAGAAAGAAGGAACAAAATGCCTGATCTTGCTGCACCGTTCTCCAGCAATTTAAGGTACAAGACCAGCTAGAACATCACTCACAGGTGCTCTAGTAAGACAGGTTATACCCTACCTACTAGTTACAGCTAACCCATGTATCATCCAACCTGATCTCCCATAACTCTCAAGGCATCTATTACTGTTCATCACCCTGTACGTCGCTGGCTGTACTGTCTACGGAATTACAGTAACAATTGTGAGACAAGAAGTACTCAAAATCGGCCAGACTAAAAAATAACTTAAGAAAATTCTGGTGAGCCTTTCGATTATTTTGTGAACAATCAGTACCTGACGAAACTAACCTCTTCACCAAAATAGCAAGTGACTGGGTGCGCTGTTCACCTATAGTTTAGGGGGCGGGGCCTGGTAGGCTCATTCTTCACAGGACACCGCCTCCCATCAAATGATTAAACTACACTATATTCTAATCAGCCTTACAGCAATAAAAACATAATTAAGTTTCTGACAGAAAAATCTCTACATAAATAAAAATTGAAAAAGCAACTACAGTTTAGGGGGCGGGGCCTGGTAGGCTTATTGTTCACAGGTCACCGCCTCCCAACTAAGAGTTTACTACTCAAAACTTTAATTAGCCCTACAGAAAAAGAAGAAAAATTAATTTCTTACAGAAAAGGGCTCTGCATACACGAGAGAGGGAAAAAAAGAAGCTACTGTCTGGGCGTGTTATTCACCTACAGTTTAAGGGGCGGGGCCCGGAAGGCTCATTATTCACAGGTCACCGTCTCTCAGCCAGTAATTATCTACCCTATATTCTAGTTAGCCATACGAGAACAAAAATAATTAAGTTTCTGATAGAACAAAACTCCTAATGAATAAATGAAACAAAGCAACTGATTGGGCGAGCCGTTGATCTGTCACGAGCATGAAGAGAATGGCATGATGACACATAGCAAGCACCTTAAACTACGAACTAGCCCTACCGAGAGAAAAAAGAAGGAAAAACATGAAGGAAAAGAAAGAAGGAACAAAATGCCTGATCTTGCTGCACCGTTCTCCAGCAATTTAAGGTACAAGACCAGCTAGAACATCACTCACAGGTGCTCTAGTAAGACAGGTTATACCCTACCTACTAGTTACAGCTAACCCATGTATCATCCAACCTGATCTCCCATAACTCTCAAGGCATCTATTACTGTTCATCACCCTGCACGTCGATGGCTGTACTGTCTACGGCATTACAGTAACAATTGTGAGACAAGAAGTACTCAAAATCGGCCAGACTAAAAAATAAGTTAAGTAAATTCTGGTGAGCCTTTCGATTATTTTGTGAACAATCAGTACCTGACGAAACTAACCTCTTTACCAAAATAGCAAGTGACTGGGTGCGCTGTTCACCTATAGTTTAGGGGGCGGGGCCTGGTAGGCTCATTCTTCACAGGACACCGCCTCCCATCAAATGATTAAACTACACTATATTCTAATCAGCCTTACAGCAATAAAAACATAATTAAGTTTCTGACAGAAAAATCTCTACATAAATAAAAATTGAAAAAGCAACTACAGTTTAGGGGGCGGGGCCTGGTAGGCTTATTGTTCACAGGTCACCGCCTCCCAACTAAGAGTTTACTACTCAAAACTTTAATTAGCCCTACAGAAAAAGAAGAAAAATTAATTTCTTACAGAAAAGGGCTCTGCATACACGAGAGAGGGAAAAAAAAGAAGCTACTGTCTGGGCGTGTTATTCACCTACAGTTTAAGGGGCGGGGCCCGGAAGGCTCATTATTCACAGGTCACCGTCTCTCAGCCAGTAATTATCTACCCTATATTCTAGTTAGCCATACGAGAACAAAAATAATTAAGTTTCTGATAGAACAAAACTCCTAATGAATAAATGAAACAAAGCAACTGATTGGGCGAGCCGTTGATCTGTCACGAGCATGAAGAGAATGGCATGATGACACATAGCAAGCACCTTAAACTACGAACTAGCCCTACCGAGAGAAAAAAGAAGGAAAAACATGAAGGAAAAGAAAGAAGGAACAAAATGCCTGATCTTGCTGCACCGTTCTCCAGCAATTTAAGGTACAAGACCAGCTAGAACATCACTCACAGGTGCTCTAGTAAGACAGGTTATACCCTACCTACTAGTTACAGCTAACCCATGTATCATCCAACCTGATCTCCCATAACTCTCAAGGCATCTATTACTGTTCATCACCCTGCACGTCGCTGGCTGTACTGTCTACGGCATTACAGTAACAATTGTGAGACAAGAAGTACTCAAAATCGGCCAGACTAAAAAATAAGTTAAGTAAATTCTGGTGAGCCTTTCGATTATTTTGTGGACAATCAGTACCTGACGAAACTAACCTCTTCACCAAAATAGCAAGTGACTGGGTGCGCTGTTCACCTATAGTTTAGGGGGCGGGGCCTGGTAGGCTCATTCTTCACAGGACACCGCCTCCCATCAAATGATTAAACTACACTATATTCTAATCAGCCTTACAGCAATAAAAACATAATTAAGTTTCTGACAGAAAAATCTCTACATAAATAAAAATTGAAAAAGCAACTACAGTTTAGGGGGCGGGGCCTGGTAGGCTTATTGTTCACAGGTCACCGCCTCCCAACTAAGAGTTTACTACTCAAAACTTTAATTAGCCCTACAGAAAAAGAAGAAAAATTAATTTCTTACAGAAAAGGGCTCTGCATACACGAGAGAGGGAAAAAAAAGAAGCTACTGTCTGGGCGTGTTATTCACCTACAGTTTAAGGGGCGGGGCCCGGAAGGCTCATTATTCACAGGTCACCGTCTCTCAGCCAGTAATTATCTACCCTATATTCTAGTTAGCCATACGAGAACAAAAATAATTAAGTTTCTGATAGAACAAAACTCCTAATGAATAAATGAAACAAAGCAACTGATTGGGCGAGCCGTTGATCTGTCACGAGCATGAAGAGAATGGCATGATGACACATAGCAAGCACCTTAAACTACGAACTAGCCCTACCGAGAGAAAAAAGAAGGAAAAACATGAAGGAAAAGAAAGAAGGAACAAAATGCCTGATCTTGCTGCACCGTTCTCCAGCAATTTAAGGTACAAGACCAGCTAGAACATCACTCACAGGTGCTCTAGTAAGACAGGTTATACCCTACCTACTAGTTACAGCTAGCCCATGTATCATCCAACCTGATCTCCCATAACTCTCAAGGCATCTATTACTGTTCATCACCCTGCACGTCGCTGGCTGTACTGTCTATGTAATTACAGTAACAATTGTGAGACAAGAAGTACTCAAAATCGGCCAGACTAAAAAATAAGTTAAGAAAATTCTGGTGAGCCTTTCGATTATTTTGTGGACAATCAGTACCTGACGAAACTAACCTCTTCACCAAAATAGCAAGTGACTGGGTGCACTGTTCACCTATAGTTTAGGGGGCGGGGTCCGGTAGGCTCATTCTTCACAGGACACCGCCTCCCATCAAATGATTAACTACCCTATATTCTAGTTAGCCTTACAGCAATATAAACATAATTAAGTTTCTGACAGAAAAAAACTCTACATAAATAAAATTAAAAAAAAAACAACTACAGTTTAAAGGGCGGGGCCCGGTAGGCTTATTGTTCGCAGGTCACCGTCTCCCAACTAAGAGTTAACTACGCTAAACTTTTAATAGCCCTACAGAAAAAGAAGACAAATTAAGTTTCTTACAGAAAAAGGCTCTGCATATAAGAGAGAGGAAAAGAAAAAGGCTACTGTCTGGGCGTGCTATTCACCTACAGTTTAAGGGGCGGGGCCCGGTAGGCTCATTATTCACAGGTCACTGTCTGCCAGCCAGTAATTAACTACACTTCATTCTAGTTGGCTTAACAAGAACAAAAATAATTAAGTTTCTGACAGAACAAAGCTCTACATTTATATATATATATATATATATATATATATATATATATATATATATATTAAAGCAACTGTCTGGGCGTGCCGTTCAGGCTACAGTTGAAGGGGCGGGGCCCGGTAGGCTTATTATTCACAGGTCACCGTCTCCCAGTTAAGAGTTATCTACACTAACGTCTAATTCGCCTCACAGAAAAAAGAAGACAAATTAAGTTTCTTACAGAAAAAGGCTCTGCATATAAGAGAGAGGAACAGAAAAAAGGCTACTGTCTGGGCGTGCTATTCACCTACAGTTTAAGGGGCGGGGCCCGGTATGCTCATTATTCACATGATACCGTATCCCAGCCAGTAATACTATCCTATATTTCAGTTAGCCTTACAATATCAAAAAATAATTAAGTTTCTGACAGAACAAAGGTCTACATAAATAAATGTATAAAAAAAGCAACTGACTGGGTCTGCCTTTCACCTACAGTTAATGGGACGGGGCCCGGTAGGCTCGTTATTCACTAAATAACGTCTCCCTGGCAGTAATTAACTACCCTAATTAGCCTTACAGAAAAAAGAAGGAAACAAAATAGGAAGTTTCTTACAGAACTAAGCTCTGCATACATAAGAGAAGAAAAAGAGAGATACTGACTGGGCGTGCCGTTCACCTACAGTCTAAAGGGCGTGGCCCGGTAGGCTCAGTTTTCATAGGACACCGTCTCCCAGTCCCCAGCCAGTATCTAACTACATTAAGTTCTAATGAGCCTTACAGAAAAAAGAATAAAAGGGAATCGAGTACATGACTGAACCACGCTCAACGTATAAAAATAAAAATGGCAAATGATAGGGCGTATCAGTAGGCTAATTAGTATTCACATCACACCAGATCCTTACCATCAATTATAAACAAAGGAAGGTACAAGCTTCAACTATGTATTACAAAAAAATGTAGTTACCACGCGTTACTGTCAGGGAAACCATAGAAAACATTAAAAAAAATAGCAACTGGCTAGGCTTGCTGTACACCTACAATTTATTTAAGGGGTATGACCCGGTAGGTTCGTAATTTACAGCCCACCATCTCACAGACAAGCATTACCTACCTTAATTTCTTTTGCAAAGCCTTACATATTGTAAAAAATACAAAAAACGCAAAAGTCAATAAAAGAGTCCCTGATCGGGGGTTCCATAGACCTACCGTTCAAGACCCAATAACAAACACCAGAGAAAAAGGACATCTAAACATCATGTGAAATACTAACTTATCTATCAATATAGATATATCAAATGAAACAAATATTCAATAAATATATGAAATTTTCGGGGTTATGTATTCCAGGGAAACCTATATATGGTAGCCCTATAATAATGGGTGACAGACCACTCGATTTGGGACGGGGTGCCGGTAGGCGAACATTTCCTAGACAGAAATTAACTACATATACGATCGAGCACCTTGACTACTTACAGAAAAAACAGAAAAACTGAAATTACGAAGAATATCAATATGTCAAAGATCATGGATCTTAAAATTAAAAGTAAAGATACGAAAGACAATTCCTATATAACAACCGAAGCCGCAAGGCATGGCATCTCCAGCAAGGCATAATACCAATAGGCCTCTGAAAGGAATAGTCTTGAAACAAAGCTAAACTCAGCCAGCCGGTCAGGCGTTACTCATGTACCTTTTCCTCGAAGAAATATCTTTACATTAACTTGTATGTGTGTCAAAAGTGCAATGCAGTTGGACAAGAGGCATATAAAGCTAGTAACCTAATAAACCCCTAATATCGCTTCATGACTGGAATCCTAAAATCCCAAAGGAATGGAATATATACGGAAAAGGACAGTAACAGGAATTTAAAAAATTAAGGAGAGTGCTTATTCAAAATTCTTATCTACCTACATATAGAATACCCCCTTCCTCTCATGTTTTCCTTCGTTTTTATCTTGTTTATTTTGAACAGCCAACGAAGGTTTGCATGATGCAAACACTGCCAAAGAAATGCAAATCGGTTCGAAATATCCCCCCCCCTAAAATGGGGTATTCTGTATTTGGCCCAGCCCTAAAACACCCTTAAAATGAGAAGCAAATGCTACACATGACTTTCTTACCACCATGATCCAATGAAATCTGCTTCTCATCCATCCAGTGTCGAAACCTGATGTTTGGGTCATCACAGATCAAGTGACAAGCAGGATCCAGGAGAACAGTTGATGGCTCCAAACACAGATTCCCTTCTGCACCATCGTCACATGAAATGGCTGGAGACTCCCCTGGAGGTTGGGAGCAAGAAAAGAAAGAAGTTAAACCAGCTGACCAATGGATGAAGGTGAGTGGATAAGGTGAAGTCAGTGTGAGATTACGTGATCTTAACACCCCGCTTTACACCCAATATGTTCATTTAAACCAAATTCATGACCCCATACCAAGACTTTGTATTACCTTTAATGTGATTTTTATTATGGTCTTGAAGGATTTCCTATAAGGATTTGTGGGAAGGGGCAAGGCAAAACTATTTTTGTTGATTAAAAACTGACGTACACTGGGGGCAGGCTGTAGATTCACTTTATCAAAAGAACTGCCCGAAAGGGACAATGCTTTCTGTAATTTCTTTTCTTATGCTATTTTTGTTCTTTCTTTTTATATTTAGAATATTTTGTCAAAAGATGTCTTCTCCTTGAGTCCTCAAAAACTACATTATTTTGCTAATTTCTAAATAATAAAAAGGTTAGGGCTTTCAGTTTATTCTGTTAAAATACGTTACAGCATTTTGTGGAAAAGTTTGTTTGAGGGTTTGGGGCAAAATAGCTTAGAGCATCTGATGGAGAAAATTTCCTCCATGTTGGAGGAAAATGAAAGTATAGTAGATTTTCTTTTTTAAATTTTAAAATCATTTAATGCTTTTGGGTATCTGGATGTCCCAAATACTGCTAAAATACCAACACAAAAAGAGCTTGATATTCTACAGGCGCTGCCACGGTATATTATTGTTTAAGCCATAAATCTCGAAAGACAACTGCGGAGAGAGCGACTTGTTGCATTAGTCTAGGGGAAGATCTGTAAACATCGGGTTTTCACACTTTGTGCTCCTGAATATCTAGATATAGTAGTTACCCCCATTTTAAAAGTAAACCACAGTGTTCTAAATTAGTTGGACGTATAAACAATATTATGCATGTGTTCTATTTAGTTCAAACTTATAACAATAGAGTTTATGCTTGAGGATAAGTTTGATGGTAAGATCTCACTATATCATAACAATCGAGTCCGTTAGGTTGTGACGGTCCTATATAACTATTATAACTATGGATTAAATTGAGTAAGCCATAATTATTTAGCACTCTACCAGAACAAGACAATAATGTCAACCTACACCTGGATGAAGAATGGCAATATGCAGATTAAATAATTTGCCAAACGGTATTCATGCCAGACTGGGTAATTCATTGATTGAATCACTATACCATGACTTGACATGACTATACCATAGATTTGAACATCTTGCCAAAGGACTGTAGAGCCAGGCTAGGATTCTAATTCTCAACCTCTCAAACACTGTGGTTTACCTTTAGAGCTCAACTGAGTGGGATAAAACTTTGTCATTATTGTGTCTATTGTCTCTCATGAATAAATCATAGGAAAAAAAGTAATAATAGTAATAATGAAGCATGATTGCAATGACAGCAATAATACTGTGGATAACATGAATACAAAATAACAAAAGTAAAGACAAAATAAAACAAAAAATATTGCTCACATGGGTAAAATAAATGTATAACTACCCCCTGTTCCCCCCACCGCCACCCCTCCCTCTACCCCGTACTCTACCCCTGTTCCCCCACCGCCACCCCTCCCTCTACCCCGTACTCTACCCCTGTTCCCCCACCGCCACCCCTCCCTCTACCCCGTACTCTACCCCTGTTCCCCCACCGCCACCCCTCCCTCTACCCCATACTCTACCCCTGTTCCCCCACCGCCACCCCTCCCTCTACCCCATACTCTACCCCTGTTCCCCCACCGCCACCCCTCCCTCTACCCCATACTCTACCCCTGTCCCCCCACCGCCACCCCTCCCTCTACCCCATACTCTACCCCTGTTCCCCCACCGCCACCCCTCCCTCTACCCCATACTCTACCCCTGTTCCCCCACCGGCACCCCTCCCTCTACCCCATACTCTACCCCTGTTCCCCCACCCCCACCCCTCCCTCTACCCCATACTCTACCCCTGTTCCCCCACCGCCACCCCTCCCTCTACCCCATACTCTACCCCTGTTCCCCCACCGCCACCCCTCCCTCTACCCCGTACTCTATCCTCTACTCCTCCTCGTCGTCCGTCTCCTCGTCCGGAGACCAGTGCAGATGCCAGTCTTCGTTTGGCTGCCCGTACTCTACTTCCTCTTCGGCCTCCCCTCTGAAAACCTCGATCTCCTCGAACTCCTCAAAGATCACCTCCTCCTCCTCCACATCCTCCTGCTGCTCCTCCTCATCTTCTCCTTGTGCCTCCTCTACGGCCTCAGCCTCCAGCACCTCCTCTACAGCCTCAGCCTCCATCGCCTCCTCTACGGCCTCAGCCTCCAGCGCCTCCTCTACGGCCTCAGCCTCCAGCACCTCCTCTACGGCCTCAGCCCCCAGCGCCTCCAGCGCCGCTAATTCCGCTTCCTCTTGGTCCAAGTAAAGTGTCATGTTATCTGGAGAAAAAAAAGTCCAGTCCGAATAAGTGAAAGCACAAGATTTATGTGAATTCAGTCAAACAAGGCTCGGATCCCTTATAACTTTTTAGATATATTTGCCCGCATACATAATCTAAAAAAGATCCGGACATTGAAGACCGCGATGGAAAAGAGTGCGAAGGAACGAAATGAATTGGGATTATTAATCATTATCAGTTATTTTTGTTCAATATTAAATCGTGCGGCGCGTCGAAATTTCGTTTAAGGAATTAAATAAGGTAGTTGAATTAATGTTAATGATATGCCTTACCAATAGCAACTTGTTTCTGCAAAGTCATGCGTTATGGTGTCATAATTATGAAAGCCAAGAATGAACTTTTATTTGATGTATTCTTTTAATTATTAATGATCCTAACTCATTCTCTGTCTTTTCAAAATCATTATGAAACAAATGTAGCAGCTCTTGACTTGTTTTTGATAATTAATGTTTTTTCTGCCTGAGCTCCGACTTTCTTAATACGGCCATGCATGATTTATTAATCATTATTTTGATGCCATACGCTAGAAGAGAAAAATTATCTTTTCAATAATGTATGCATTAATGAAAACATTATTTGCGATTATTTTTTGATAAAAATTGGGTTACCCTTTTAACCCTTACTGCACTGGGCTTTTTTAACATCTGACTGAGAAGGGTGGGGGGGGGGGGGGCTGGGGCTCCCTCCCTTTCTATGATCTCGGCCGTCGAATGTCAGATGAACACGAAAATTTGCATGTTTGAAGATATTCACGTAAGAAAAGATGGTACAATTCGTTTTTCCTAACATGCAAGTTGTTGTCATTATAGCCTAATTGATTATACAAATGCTAATTTCATACATTTTACAGAAAAATGTACATATTTGTCTCCAGACTTTCGAAGAATCTTGAAAATGCATTGAATAAACATTTCCTTCATTTCAAATTCATGACAATTCATCATTTTTCTATTTGGAAATGCAAAGGTTAATTTGCATAAATTATGAATACGCATATTTCATCATTTTATTTTCTTATTATATCTATTGTTTTATTTGTAATGTATTTGTTCGGGAACATATCAAAGCAAGTTGATATCAATTTATATCTCACACTTGTTTGAAGAAATCTAAACCTGTGTTCACATTTTTGCTTGTACATGAAAAGGCAATTATAGCACTCTTTGATGACATGCGCATACTAATAATGTGACACCTTACAAGTATATCTGATTTCGACGAAAATGGTATCAAAATATGCGTATAGGACTTAGGTGCGTAGTTGCGTAGAAACGACAATTTAAAATTCCAGGGGGGGGGGGGCTCCCAGGCCCCAGTACGATAAGGGTTAATACAGGGACAGCATAGATAATGGATATACACCTATGATACGCACATATACAGAACCCTGTTCCTTATATTTTGACGTTGACAAAACATGGAATCAAATTTTCTCCAGCTATCTTATGTAAAAGATACGTGGAGATGTTTCCCATAATATTGAATTTAATATCGCCAATAGCCTAACACTAATTTTATTTTAATTTTGATAACAAAATGAACATGGTATGGAGTAAGCAGCAGGCCAAGATGGATCAAACACTATATTTCAGCGGCTTTCAAGGTGTGTTAACTTTGCACAATAGACCATGAGAAGCCGTAATGAAAAAAGGCTCCAAATTTTGATATTTTTTATTTTGAAATAATAGTCATACTATTGAATGGCTTATTTCGGCCAATACATGAAATATCGAACTCAATATGCAGAAATATTTCGTTCAATATTTCCTTGTATTGACCCTAAAGCCATCCAATAGTATATTCTTCTTGTATCCATGATTGCAAGATATTTTTAATGTGAGGAAACCCAAAGAAGAAAAAAATGTGTCATGCGGATAAAGTCTTTCAATTCCACAAGTGGAGAAAGATATAATAAACAAATTATAAACTTACGATGCTGAGTACACTTAGGAGCGACGCCAGGAAATCGTGAATCTCGGCTGCATAAACGGCCTTGACGGGTTACTGACGAACACTTAGTAGGTCGGTTTAGGTATAGATTGACTAACCTGTATGACAAAAACAATATCTAAATATCAGCTTGTCATTTATGGAATAACTATCTATTATCAATATAGTGATTTTTGAGGTGCAAGCGACCCCAACATAATTATACAGGCATATAAACACGTTCGTGGGGAGGGGGTCGTAATAAGTTGATTTCTATATCGCAACAGGTCCATGATCGCATTTACGCATTACTCCATTCTTTTTGACACAGACTACAATTTTGTGAGTATTTGAAAGCCCTTATCACAATATCTGCTTCATCTGTGTAAAATTCTAAAAAGTGATTAGGATTTTTTAACGGGCGAGGGGTCAATTTGTCCAATTCCATGACAACAATTATTGTTAATCATAAAAACAAAAAACAAAAAAACAATTGACTGACTTTTAACTTAAATGAATTCATCAGCTGCAATTCTTCTCACATTCTGAGTTTGTCAATAAATTAAATCTTCGATGTAATTATATCGGTTATACCTTTAAAATGGAAGCATATTTGCTAAGACCCATCTAAGACAAATACGAAGAAGGAATTATTGTAGCATGAGCAAAGTTACTTAAGTATAGGTGAACTAATTCATACATTGTGTGTTGACAAACTCTTTAAAGTTCAAATTTCCCAAAAGAAATGGAAAAGTATTCTTTCAAATTAAGTTGTTAATTGGAATCAAATTTACATTATTCCTTTTAATGTTATTTTTCGACAAAGTTAAGGTATTTTCAGTTCCAAATAACTCACAACTTGTAATTTACTTTATAATTTCTTTCTAATAGCTTTCCCTTTGTCGTCTTACTTTCATCATCATTCCTCTCCTCCATGTCTTCACAGTTCTAACTGTTCCATTCTTCTCATTCCACTCCCTCCCTCTCTATCTCTCTCTCCCTCTCTCCCATCTTCCGCAGGTCTTCCTGTTTTTCTTTCTTACTTAACCCTCTCTCTTTAAATCGTTCTCTCCCTGACCTTTTCCCTCCCTTTCAGTAATTGTTTAATCATGTTTTTTTATGGTAAATCCTTATATATTTTGTAGCTTTATAGACATTCAATGTGCATTACGGTTCGAAATTCAACAAATCTTCTAATAATCAGTATTTACTTGTTATAACTCAGTTAATCAGCCTAAATTTCTATTTAAAATATGAATATTCATCACTTAACAATGATTACAAAAATAATAATAATGCCGAATCTATTTATTTGTATCATCAATTTGTTTGCAAGTAGGGAATATGTAATATTATAGGGAGTTACGATCTATCCGACTGTGTATTTTTTGTACTTGTCTATATATCTAAGTTTTGTTGAAATGATTTTTTGTAAAACTTGCAATGTAATTTAGCTTTCGGGCTACCATTTTGAAGTTGTCTAATAAAACCATTCTACTACTACTACTACTACTACTACTACTACTACTACTACTACTACCATTTTCTTGTTGTCAATAAGTATTCAAAGGCTGTTTGTATATCCCATTCTGATGTACGTACGTTTTGTTCAGAAGATTCTTAGATGATGTTGAGAAATATACCCTGAAAATAATATTAAGTTAACAAGTATTAATTTCATCTTTGTCATCCCAGGTTGAAATTATTTCTCATTCAATTTCATTATTTGATGCACAACATCATATATTTTCATGTTTTAAATGTTTGAAGGGATCTTGATCACTTCCATGTTTTCAAAAGAAATTGAAATATCATTATGAAGTTGAACAACCAATCTTTGTATGCGCAATAAGAGAGGTATATTTTATTTCTCGATAGATGGAGGTATGTCCAACTTAAATAAATACTAGAATAATACCAACTAAATACTAGAATCTTGTTTTTCATTGTACCTTTCTTTGTCAAATGTATTTATACATCATTTTGTACATTTGCTTATACTGTTTTATGCTTTGAAAAAATTGAATAACGACATTAGTCGAAGAAAAAAAAGTGAGAGATTTGAGACAGAAACATCATTGTATTGCTCTTAAAGATAATGTGTCCCTCTTGCGGCCTAAACCAAATTAATGCAGAATATTGCAGGGACTATGAATATGTCACGTGTGTCTTATCTGTGAAATGTATAGTTTGCAGTCTCCTATAGTATTCAAATTATGCAAGGAAACCCGTTTTAATTCATAGACTTTACTTTCAGACACTATTGAGTGACAGACTGACTTTTGTTTTCTTTGGTAATAACATTCATAAAATGAGCTGTAAAGGGTACATGAGCATTTTGTTTTACACATCAATAACCCGATTCTTTTAATGGCCAAAATTAAGCAAACTGAATCTTTGCGCAGCACAAAACGTACGATCAAACGATACTAAAAACCAGACCATTTTCTACGCATAATTTTCAAAACGTGTTGCGAAAATTCCTAACGGTCGATATAATTCCAAATATCAAAAAGGCAATTGCCAGTTCTAATCTTTTCAGGGGAGTTTTCAGTACCTCTTGTTTATGATGGGATTCACATAAAATTATATTTTCAGCCTGCAAAAGGAAAACACACCACCTGAGTGTGTACTATCATTTTGTTGGTATTTATGAAGAGCAAAGGAAACATGCACAGAGTTGGTATTCAGGGAAATTTCAGATATGAAAGGTGTTAGTATTGGGGGTGTAAATATTAATAATTTTCGTTATGCTGATGACACTATACTTTGCGCAGAGAATGAAGCAGATTTAAAACATGTATTGGATATTGTAAAAGTCAAAAGTAGGATTAGTTAACCCTAAAAATGCCGGGCTATTTGAGGTCTTAGCACTGGCGTACTGGTGGGGGGGCTAGGGGGGGCACCAGCCCCCCAAATAAAATTGAACCATGACTTATTTTCACAAGTAATGTATAAATGTTCGTGATATAACATGATTTTCAACAAAATGCTATAGTTTCTCCATTATTTCTTGCAAACTGACCCATTCCCAAATAGCCAGGAAGAGCATATGTTTTTTATAGTCACTAAGGGCCTTATAGTGGCCACTAACAGTAACACTAATTCCTTTCCAGAAGCTACTGTGCAAAGCACTGTCGGGAGATAACATGCTACCCACCACTCGGGCTGAGCATTCACAGATTTGCGAACGAGCGTTCCATACTTACATCATGTAACACTGCACATATACCGTTAAGGGGCCCAGTGGGGGAAATTGAATTCAGACAAGATTAAGAGTAGAGAACGGTACAACGAATCGTCTTCTTTGTCTAATAATTTAATGAAACGGCAAAGCTTCCGCGCTTCGCGCGGGAGGGGGGGGGAAAACTAATTTCAGACTAGGATTTAGAGTCGAGAACGGTACAACGAATCGTCTTAATCTTTCTCCAATAATTAATGAAACGTGAAAATGATTTTAGACATGGATTAAGAGTAATAATTAAATGAAACGACAAAGCTTTCGCGTGGGAGGGGGGAACTGAATTTAGACAAAGACACAATAAAACGATTCGTCTTCTTTCTCTAATAATTTAATGAAACTTGAAAGCTTCCGCGTTTCGCGCGGGATGAGCGAAAATGAATTCAGACAAGGATTAAGAGTAATAATGTATTGAAACGTCAAAGCTTCCGCGCTTAGCGCGGGAGGGGGGGGGGACTGAATTCAGACAAGGATTAAGAGTCGGGACCGGTACAATGAATTGTCTTCTTTCTCTGATAATTAAATGAAACGTCATAGCTTCCGCGCTTCGCGCGGGAGGGACGAAACAAGAATTAAGAATCGAGAACATTACAACGAATCGTCTTCTTTCTCTAATAATTTAATGAAACGGCAAAGCTTCCGCGCTTCGCGTGGGAGGGGGGGGGGGAACTAATTTCAGACTAGGATTTAGAGTCGAGAACGGTACAACGAATCGTCTCAATCTTTCTCCAATAATTAATGAAACGTGAAAATGATTTCAGACATGGATTAAGAGTAATAATTAAATGAAACGACAAAGCTTTCGCGTGGGAGGGGGGAACTGAATTTAGACAAAGACACAATAAAACGATTCGTCTTCTTTTTCTAATAATTTAATGAAACTTGAAAGCTTCCGCGTTTCGCGCGGGATGAGCGAAAATGAATTCAGACAAGGATTAAGAGTAATAATGTATTGAAACGTCAAAGCTTCCGCGCTTAGCGCGGGAAGGGGGGGGGGGGCTGAATTCAGACAAGGATTAAGAGTCGGGACCGGTACAATGAATTGTCTTCTTTCTCTGATAATTAAATGAAACGTCATAGCTTCCGCGCTTCGCGCGGGAGGGGCGAAACAAGAATTAAGAATCGAGAACATTACAACGGATCGTCTTCTTTCTCTAATAGTTTAATGAAGTGTCAAGGCTTCCGCGCTTCGCGCGGGAGGGGGGAAACTGAATTCAGACAAGAACACGATACAACGAATCGTTTTCATTCTCTAATAATTTAATAAAACGTGAAAAGCTTCAGCGCTTCGCGCGGGACGAGCGAAAATGAATTCAGACGAGGATTAAGAGTAATAATGAATTGAAACGTCAAAGCTTCCGCGCTTAGCGCGGGAGGGGGGGGGAACTGAATTCAGACAAGGATGAAGACTCGGGACCGGTACAATGAATCGTCTTCTTTCTCTAATAATTAAAATAAACGTCATAGCTTCCGGGCTTTGCGCGGGAGGGGCGAAACAAGCTTTAAGAGTCGAGAACAGTACAACGGATCGTCTTCTTTCTCTAATAATTTAATGAAGTGTCAAAGCTTCTGCGCTTCGCGCGGGAGGGGAAAACTGAAAAATATCTTAGTTCCTGGCCCCGGGTTTAAAGGCTTAAATTTGTAGACATTTGGACATTTGCATTTTTATATTTGTCGGTAATAATATTGGTGGCTCGTTTTGTCGTTAATCGGCGGCGTCTACACCCTCCCCCCCCCCCCACCCCTCCCCCACTGAAAAAGATCTAGCTACTCCCCTGATAACGACACAGTTTATACACTCGAGATAATTTTTGCAAGTACTACTGGTGAAGTACCGGACCACCGTCTTTGTGCATTGTGCGGCATCAAAGCATAATTTATACAACGTCTCACGACGTGACAGATCACTTTTCTCTAACTTCTAACTAATCAGAGGGCCTCTTTTTTTTCCATGAAGTGTCGGTGGACATTATTGCGCCAAATGTGGTTCTCAAATTGCAAAAGATTCCTACTCTTGTAAGGGGTAGGAGAAAGCAATTTTACGTCATATATGCCTGAAAAATGCGTCTAATTTGGTTCTAAAATTGCAAATGCTTCTTACACTGGGAGGGGGCCAGAACTCCCTCCCAGACCCACCCCCTGCTTGGTCGCTCCGCTCCCTCGCCGTTAAAGCCTCGTTCTGTTGCTTCATCGTTTTACATATATTTCACCCCATGCCATTTTGTGCCCCCCCCCGGTAAGAAATTCCTGGATCCGCCACTGATGCCCATACCCCTTGAGCTTCGGGGGGCTTTGCCCCTAGACCCCACTTTGAGAAACGTAATTCAGCGGGGCCTGCATGTAAGAGTGGGGTGATTCGGATTTTTTTTTGTCAGCCCCCCCCCCCCCCAAACGTTTTTGCTCATTACGCCACTGGGTCTTAGTACGGCCGGGGGGGGGGGCATTATGGCCCCCTTAAGATCTCGGCCGTGAAACGGGCCGATCTCCGCGAAAATTTGCATGCATGTCAAGTGAAGTGTATAGTATAATATGATAATTTAAATTTTCTGAAAAATTCACTCATTTGCATATTTATGGTAACTTATGCAAATAAGGTAATAAAATTACAATTTTACCCATAAATCATACATTATTCATATTTAAGCATTCTTTTTCACTTCATATATTCATTAGACCATTTGGAATAACAAAACGATACTAAAAAAATTATGAAGAGCCAGCTTTTTCCTTATGTTATCTCTTGTTTTCATATTTCTTATGTATTTAATTGTTTTTATCAACTTTCTTACTACATTTCAACTATTTTGACTCCCAAAACAACCACCTAAACTTTAAACAAGACCCAATAACCAATGTTTGATCTGTTTTTTTAGGAAAAATGACATTTCCTTATGTTTTGTACAGAAATCACAAAAAAAATGAGCGATTTTCGGGCTGACATGCAAAGACAAAATGTCACATGACCTTGTAACTGTAGGCCCGGTTTTCAAAAGAAATCTTTTAAAAGATGCGCAAGACTCCAAAGAAAAAAGTCAGCGAGCGGCGGGGCGCCATCCATATGCGTTCCAGAACAATCAGGAAAATCATGGAGGGGGGGGGGGGCATAATGGCCCCCGGCCTTATTCGGGTTAAGGAGACATAAATAAAATACTTTTGAAAATATGTCTTGTTTATATCTAAGGCTTTACCCACTTAACTTAACCGATCATACGCTTTTATTTCCACATTGTAAAATCCACAAAGGAGTGGGTAATCTGCCATGGTAGGCAAGCCATAGTTAGAAGTGTATTCTCTAGTTTTCAGACCTACATTAATTTTGAGGTAAATTCTATCTTCGAATGTGTAAACTGAATAGTTTAAACATATTTGTTAACGTTTGGAATGTTGAAGTTTTGTAATTTTGATGTGCTGACGCCTAAAACATTGTACACGAATTTCATTACATCGTATTTTTCTAAGAATAATATATTGGAGTATTTTTATAAACTATCAAATGAAAATATCCGGGTGATACCCATCTCAAGAACAAAACTGATTCACCGGTCATGTAATAAAATTATTTCCTGGAATCATTTTTAATCTTTTTAAAAAAATTCCTAATTCATTTAAATATTGGTATTGCGACTAAGGCTATGGCTAGGCTCTTTTTACTCGCTGATAGTATTAATTTCACGAGATACTAGCTAGTAAGCTCTTCATGAAACAGTTAAGGAAGATCAGAGACATCTCCGAAGTTGGCGGATAAAGTTATGACTGTCTTGTCGTTGGTTTCTAGGAACGGGCCCCTGGTCTATTGTCATGAATGATCTAGAAGAAGTACCGGTAAACAGCGATGGTAGACGAAGGCGTACAATACTTTGCCTCCTTCCTTCCCCCTGTTAGCCGGTCATATCAATTTCCATGTAGGTCTACGGAGGAGGATTAAGGTCTTGATCTTCCCTCGCAATTCGTCGTTTTTCGGGTTGTAATAATCAATGAATTGAATTTCAGATCATTTTTGAAACCCCCTCCCTGATGTAGTGTTGTTTAATTTGGGTTTGGAAATTAATACAATATTCAGATTTTCTGGATCGGGCCAGTAGGGATGAGAAATACCGTGTGAGTAAAAAAAAAAGTTAACACCTAGAAAATTGCTAATTATTTTACAAATCATCTATGAACAGTAAATTATTAAACATCTTATGAAAGAGTGTTTTATCCCGAATCATTTAGGATCATTTTTGTGTGGTATGTGTTCACGCTTGGGGGCATTGTTTGCGAGAGTGCAAAAATCGAGTTGCGCCGAAGTGATGCGTACATTATGTGATATGCTGGGATTAAAGTGAGAGAATGAATTCAATGTATGCTTTTTTGCAGAAAAAAAAGTCACAAACACACACATGCACATACACACACTCGATAACAAATGTTCGTTAATATTTGAAATTCCATATTTGATATGTGTGGCATGATTAATTTTGTTAGGGATTTTATTTGGATCTGCAATGACCGAATTAGTACCCAAATTGTTTTATTCAAACATCACAAAAGAAACTTTGACGCAAGTCGATTTCTGCACTCTCGCAAACAATGCCCCCTGTTTATCTAAGCGTGTATGGACACATACCACACAAAAAGTATACTAAATGATTCGGGATAAAACACTTTCATAAGATGTTTAATAATTTACTGTTCAAAGATGATTTATAAAATAATTAGCAATTTTCCAGGTGTAAACTTTTTTTACTCACACTGTAGATGCTACCCTTGTTGATGGACTTTGGGAGGATACTAGTACAACAGGTCGTTAGTACAATATAACTAGCCTTTCAGTGCCACCCCTCCCATCTAATAAACAAGACTGATTCACCGGTCATGAAACGAAATACGCACAATTATATTTCACAAATAATTGTATAATTTAATCTACACAAATTAAGTATATTGCATATCTTATTCCCTGATACTATTTTTAATCACATTTTCATTCCTAATTCATTTAAATAATTGCAGTTTTCCTAAAATTACTTTTTGTTTAATCCGGTAGAACTGCGACTAAGGCTATGTCCTGGCTCCTCTTCTTGCCGATAGTATCGATTTCACGAGATGTCTAGCTAGTAAGCTTTTCATGAAACGGTTTAGAAAGATCAGCGACATCTCCGTAGTTGCCTGATAAAGTTATGGCTGTCTTGTCGTAGGTTTCGAGACACGGGCCCCCTGTGGGTTTTTTTTTCATCTGCGAGCATCACTTTCCTATCGTGGAAAAATGTGCTCATCTGAATAGGTCGAATAGGGAATAGCTTCATAGTAGTTTCTCCCTCCACCCCCCCCCCCCTCTAAACAAAAGAAGAAGAAAAAAATGAAAAAAAAAACTTGAAGGAATTAAACAATAATGATAAGCGGGAAGAAACTTACTCTTCATACGTTAGTTCCGCCTTATGTTGCCAGCATGTTTTCGTAGCGTGTCGTGTTTTGCGCTTACATCTCTCGCGGCCTACGGTCTTCGTGAGGCAAACGCATCTGTGTCGGATAGCCCCGTACATACTTGGGTGCTCGAAGTCTATGTTCATCTACGTAATGAAAGCAGAGCAAAGAAAACACATACAATTAAATGACTGAGATATTTAATCAAATTTGAATGGAAAATTGAATTGAAAAACTAATTTCCATCATCACAGTCATAGACCAAAAAGATGGATAAAATGGATGACAAAGATAAAATGATTGTTTTACAGAGTGAACGGTATTACAAAAATACATATAAAGTGACATTATTACAAGTACATATCATGTAACCATATTACAAATAGAAAATGAAATGCTATGCTGATAAGGCTTGATCATTCAATGCACACCATGCGCATTGGAGATAAAGATATTGGTTAGGCCTACAAATAAAGAAAACTGGATTGATTTTGATCGAATATCAAATTGTATTTCCCAAGAACGGGTCGTAAAACCTATCGGGGTTCTGGTGTCTGGACCGAATCCCACTTCCCTTTTAAAAATCCATTTGACTTTCCTTAATTATCAAACTAACACATCTGCCTCCGCCCTAGCCATTTCAAGGTGTTTTCTTTTTGGATAGGTTTTGTTCACCTTAATATCTCCAATTCTCATTCAAAATAAATTTTCTTTCATTATAGTTTTAAGATGTCCCTCTATGAAATTTGGTACAATTTGAATATGACTGTGCTATACAGTGCGTGAAAAAGCATTCCCAATCCTTGATATAATCCCATTATAATCTGTGTTACCTTGAGTTATATATGTCATTTTAAAGAGTAATTAAGATTATATATAATGACACGGATGACTGAGCAACAGCTATTTTCAAGAAGCATTGTCAAAATCCTTTTCTACCAAGTTTAGAATGGAGAAATATATATTTTTCAAAAGCCCTTACGCATTGTTATTTCAGTCCAAAAACGATTGCTGATTTTACATTCATATTGTACATTTGAATGGAAAAGGTGAATCTGTCAACTCAGACAAAAAAAAAAAAAAAAAATATATTTTCTTTATTATACTGACACAATATTGGCTTTTCTCATATTACCTTCTAAGGTAAGCCATGTAATTTCATCCAAAATTGAGAAAGTTTACTTGGGATACTATCCCTTTTCCAAGAAATTTTACTGTCAGCATCTTTGTTAGTTATGATAATGTGTTCTTTCGCGCATTTAATAAATCTTTGAGGTTAGTAAACCTCTAAGCTTTCACGTGCTGCTCGAAACAAATAACTTATAAACCTTATACACATCAGAAATGTGAAATGTAGCTATGGATAAATGAGCGGAAAGAAGTTAAATATAAAGAGACAAGAATATAGGCTGAAATAATTCAAGATTGTCACGGTGATTGAAATTAGGTCATTTGAAAGCTTAGATAAAATGGATCACTTTAAATGATGAAGCGCTACAGTTTGAAGGAGAATTTCATTATTAAAATGATTTAAGACCAAAGTAAAATATGCACGACGCGTTACTTTGGCATATCCCACATTTAGTGCACGATCTCAAACGTTAGACAAGGAGATTTGACAGCACTTTTTAAAAGACACTGGTGATCGATCAACCGTAGCAGGAAAAAAATCCCAATAGTGCAGGGGCAGAAAACAAGTTACTCATACCGTGAAATACATTCACGATCACATTGATTGTGAATTTGTAATCCCAAGCTACCAAAGTTGGGTATACGTTCTTGTTTACACACTCATTACCTTTAAACGTAAATTATTCTGGGACCGGGCTTCCCCGGTGATGAACGGAAAATACCTCCAAGTATTGTAATGCCATGATATTTGCTTAGTTTGTTTCGACATGTTCCTTATTGGCATATGATTATATATAAAATCAAATCGTGTTTCTGAGGATTTCAAGATTAACATAAACATGATATATATAACAATTTAACCACACATTCTGCTGTATAATGTCGCTACATTATCATGTACTTACGGTGAATCGAAAGGTGGATATCTGCAGAATCGTGTTGAAGAATGGCCTAAGGATAAAATACAACAAAAAGAGAAAAAGGGTCATTAAAGCGAATAAGATATGTTAGTACATAGAAGTTAAAGGAAACCTCATCCCAAAATATAAGTGTATAGCTTTTCTGAAAAAATGAGATGTATTCATGCCCTATAGTGTATAATACTCCTTACGAAAATATACAGAAGATATATAAATGAATAATTATGTTATTGACATGATGCCTTTTAGCATGACATGGGCGCAGCCCATTTTCTTGAAAATGTGACTAACCAGTTAAAGCTACATTTAAAGATACTATGTCCCTTTTGCAGCGAACAAAAAATCTGTAGAAGTTTGCAGGAATTACGAATATGTCATGTATGTCCTATCTGTGAAATTTAAACGTTAGCAGACTATGCAAGGAAACCTGTTTACTTGCTAGACTTCACTGTCAGACACTAATGAGTGAGTGACTGGCTTTTCTTCTTCTTTGGTAATAACATGCATTAAAATGAGCTATATAAATACATGAGCATTTGTCTTCATCAATAACCCACTTCTTGTAATGGCCAAAATTAAACTGATTGAATCTTTGCGCAGCATCAAACGTACGATCATTCGGTACAATGGTCTGAAAATCAGACTATTACTTACTGGCTCTAAAGCTCTTAAGTCGATTAAAAAACTAATAGTCGTTATTTTCCCACTTAAAGACATTTTCAAGCCCCCTTGTTTTTAGGGAAGTTCTTAATTAGTATTATCTTCAAATGCTGTTGGAATTTAACCATTTCATTTTGTTGGCCTGCAAATGGAACAAAGGACCTTTAAGTGAGTTGGAATGACTTTTTCAATTAATAACAAATACCTTATTTTTCAACGAGAAAAATCAAAGATGAAAAGATAAAATTCATATTTGGTGAAATATATGTATGTAACCAGTGGCGTACCAGGATTTTTTTTCAAGGGGGGGGGGGGGGAGTTTTAAATCGGGCCGAAAATTTCGCAACGACTCAGCCAGCCGCTGAATAAGCGGGGGGGGGGGGGGGGGAGTAAGAGCACATTTTTTTAAATTTTGGTTCCAAAAATTTCGCAACGACTCAAGGGGGGGGGGGTAAGGTCACTTTTGGGGGGTCACCCTTTGGTAGAAATATATATATATATATATATATATATATATATATATTTTAAAAAAAAATATTTCTTAATTAATTTTTTGTTTATTATTAAAACAAAATGAGGGAGGAGGTTTCCTAAAAAAAAAAAAAAAATCACCCACATAACAAAAATTGAGGAGTAGGCGTATGCGCCTGTATATAACAAGGGATTTATTATTGTAACTTATTCATTGAAAAATACTAAAATGTAGTACAGTCAAACCTGTCTATAGCGACCTCCGGACCGCATGACCGTTACCAAAATCGCGGAAAAAGGGGTCAATTTCAAGCAATGTCCGCGGACAAAATATTCCTCGAAATATAGAAAATAGGGGTGCACAGGTGTCCTCGAAACTGATAAATAGGGGTCAGGAAAAAGGGAAAAAAGAAAACCGGGAAGAAAAATTCTCGGAGCCTTGTCCTTGAAATATGGTAAAAAAAAAGGGGTAAATTTGCGAAAGTGTCCTTACAATCTTATAAATAGGGATATTCTAAAGTACGATTTTGTCCTTGTTTTGACGTAAAAAAGGGGGTTAAATATCACAAAATGTCCTTAAAAATTGACCGCAATAGGGGGGTATTTGCATTTGTGGTAACGGTCATATGCGTCACCCTCTGCGGAGGAGTGACCCCACCGGGACGAAACCTCCCTAATGTTGGCCGAACTGGCAACAACTAATGTTTGCAGTTTGGATTCTGTCTATTGAAATACTGTATTCTTATCAGGTGAATGAAATAGTTTGCATCGAGGCACTTCACAAAGACGTATGCATTAAATTTGGTTACATTAGAAAATTGCCTATTATTGGCATTGCATTGCAATACCTCCATAATATACGTACGCGTTCACCGAAAAGTGAAACCGCGTATTCTATCGAGCCGGTCTATTCCCCCCCCCCCCCCCCCGGTCCCGAACATAAAACAATCTTCTGTGTGCCCATGCCGTGGGCCATTATGCATGGGCGTACAGAGGATTTTGTTATGTTGGGGACCGGGGTAAAATTCAATGAATTCTTGAACATTTATTGCATTTTGTTTTTGTTTTTTTTATTTGTGGAACTGCCCCCTATCCTAGCCCCGCTGCGTACAATCATGGTTCAGTGACAAAACAATGGCCTCGTAACTGTGAGGCCCCAGGATCAAAACCATGTCGATGTGCCATATTAGTGCCCTTTTGTGGTGCATTAATCCTCATTACTGTCATTTGTGACTTAAGGGCGTAGGTCCCCTAGTTGATAATCATAGTAGCATACACATGCTTCAGCAGTCACGCAAAACAAACACTGACAAATTATTTATTCAATAAAATCTGAGAATGTATACTATCTAGATCTATTAGGAATAAATAATTGTCAAAATAATTCCATAAATTGTGGTAACAAAAAATATTCCAACTATATGAACGACAGTGTAGTAAGAAGATTGTATGACCAGGGAGCTGTCATACAAGGAGTGGAAACTCTTGTAATTTACTTAATCGCATGCGTGAGTTCTAAAGCGTAACAATGGGATGCGTAACATTCCACTTGGCTCTGGGGTTCCATGCTCCGAGCCGCTCTTTCACTGCGGGGAATTTCGGAGGCCGGGCACCAGCTTCATATTTATAAAATTGACTGCAAAATTTCAGTGTAAATTATACATTTTATATGGTGATTGTATTGTGAATAATGCATCAATTTTTTTTCTTCAAGTTTAGTACTCCGCCCTTCCTATAATTTGTGCGCCAAAGTTGGTAAAAGAAAAATCATATCCTGACGACACCTCAATATTTTAGGATAGTCCGATTATTTTTGCATGTTTTAATGTCCAGTCATTTAATCCATGATTTACAATCTTCGATAACTTTAAGTTTACTAATGTGTGCTTTCGCGTGCTTTTTGTATTTTGCAGTTGGCAGAAAAAGTATGAAACTAAAAAAGTTTGTTTTTGCTTATTCAACTCCTTACACATTCAAAAATTGATGAGAAATCATTGAAACGGACAACAAACATTTGCTGACATACCATTTTCTGATGTAGGAATTCTAAATCCTGATATTACATTTGTTTTTTTATCTCACCACCTGCCAAACAGTTGCTGAGTAGCACATAATATTTCGGCGGCTTGGAGCATGGGGTTAGGGGCGGCGATTTCTTTTCATGACCGGGGGGGGGGGGCGAAATGCGAGGGAGCATAGGGAACGAGAGGGGCGAAGACGACAGAAGTTACTACCCCTTTACAGGTTTTGTATTCAAAAATTACATTCCTTAGCAAAACTATAGTATAAACGAAATACAGATTTTCTACAATATTTACTCGTACATTTTTAATGATATTATGCGAGGGAGCGTAGCGACCGAGCAAGAAGATTTTTGCATTTTTACTAGTCTAAACACTGCACTCCTGGGCCATCCAGAGCCTAAAAATGTGTTGCAGTCTTTAGTCAGTATTTGCTATACATTTTTGGGAGGCACTTTTTCAAATTTTCCGAGGGGAGTGATCCCCCTAAACAAAAATGAGGGAGACGTGTCCCCCTCCGTCCCAAGGGATCGCCGCCCCTGCATGCGGTCAAAGGAGAGCGGCTTGATTCCACTCCGTGTATGACAGCTCCCTCGTATGACTTACAAATAGTAAAGTTGTATTCGCCGTTAACAGTACTAGTAGGCATAATAATAGACCTTCGTAACAAGTGTAAACATTCAAATTTGCATGAAAAGTACAAATTAACAACACAACAACAATGATAATGATAACATTAATACAACAATGATAACATTAAAAACAACAATAACACAACAACATTTACAACCGTTAATGATACCGGCATGACACATTAGCATTTATGGAGGAGATGGTAAAACATTAAACATGCAAACGTTCTTTACAGGCAGCTTTTGTCAAACATATAAATAATTCTATCCGCTCCGGTAAGACAAACATTCACATTACAATTATGGGCATGGATTAATTTTTAGTCATGAGTAATTTAAGAGAGAGAGAGACATACAATCAATTTCTACTGATATAAAGCAACCGCGACAATAAAGTAGGCTTAACACAGACTTGACCATGATAGGAGGTACCTGGAGTAAACATGCAGAATTTTATGATAAACATCGTTTAAACTAACTATTACAAGCATCAACAAAAATAACCACAACAACAACATTTAGGAGTTAATAGTTTTAAATGATGCCGACATGACTGTAACATATTATACAGACCGTTATTAGTCAATGTTTGTTTTTAAAGTGATCTTTATCGGCAGCATTTGGCGAAGAAATGAGCACATGAAAGTTCTATCTGATTTGATGTATACAAGTAATACAAATCTCAAAAACAGATAGGTACATTTTCAGTCATGAGGCTTTTAAAACAGAGAAACGGTCATGTTATATTGACACACAATAAACGTGATAGGAAGATGAGGGTTGGGCGCCATGACAGGTTCACACATAGCTTCATTACTATCCTGGCTGTGTATTAAAATCTGTTCTGTTGATTCTCAACATTTCAAACACCACTGTACAGAACTCAACTGATTTCAGTCAAAATCGGTACTTTAGTAACAATTGATGACACCTAAATAGCAGTAAGATACAATTTTTAAAACTTTTTTTCTCTTTTTTTCTTCTTCAATTCAATTAAATTCATTTATTTTTTCCTCTTTCAATCGTTCATATTTACAATGATGGTACATTTTAACATATTTACATATATACATATAGATCAATTTGCACAATAAAATACATTAAACAAATGAACATGAAATTGAAAGGGAAGGAGGGCCGACTAAAAAGCAGAGCTTGTAGGGTGTAAACCCCCCTGTAAAAGTAATTATTATTTTATGAGAAAAAAACAACAACAATAACAATAAATGATTCAGTAATACAAAAAATCACTTTTAAACGCAAAACATTGATAAATACATACATGTTTAAAAAAAATAAAAAAAATAAAAGTTGCATAAAGTCACACTACAAATTATATTTGATTGGGGAATACAATAGCCTAGTAACTATTCTGAAGAAATACACTGTATAATATCATTTGAAAGAGAATTCCACAGTTTTGGACCTGTAAAAACAAATGTCTTTTGTGCAAAAGATGTTTTATTTAATGGTAGATGAAAAGAGCTCGCCTGGCGAGTGAGGTAACTATGAATCGAATCATTTCTTACGAACATATCATTAAAAGGCAAAGGTAATTGTTTAGCGTTGAGCTTGTACATTAACTGTCCAAGCTGAAAAATATACAAGTCTTTAATTTTCAAAATGTTTTTATTCAGAAAAAGATTATTCGTGTGTGCCCAGAAATCTGCATTAATAATAATACGAATCGCTCTTTTGTGTAATATAAAGAGTCTATTAAATTGGAAAGTTGCTGCACTGCCCCAGGCAATAAGTCCGTAATTCAAGTAATGAAGAATAAGCGTAGAATACAAGGATAACATAATATAATGGGGTAGGAAGTGTCTTAATTTGCTAAGGATACCAGTGTTGCGAGCAATTACTTTGCAGATATTGTCAGTGTGCGCTTTCCAAGATAGTTTTTCATCAATAACTAGCCCCAAAAATTTAGTTGACCGATGTTAGGGAGAATAATTAAAAAAAATCAAATCGTGAGTCTACTATCAATCTTGCCGATCAGCCACATCGTATTCATTGGGTGCATGTGTGTGTATTGTGTACCATATATTGACTATTCATGTGACTGTGCAATTGCTGCCTCTTAGCACGTAGTGCAGCTCTAATTGGCATTGACAATTAGCATTGACTCGCTATGCTTTGATGGAGTGGACAGGACTACACACGGATACAGGACCTTTTTTATACCATGTTCTTATTCTATAAATCGAAAACAAAATTCAGAGTTAAAACCATTAATGGGTTAGATGACCCCTGCATGTTAAATAAATCGTGTTAAATAATCTTAAAAAACAAAATGAACATGAAAACGATTTCTACAAACTAAGGCAACTTTTGACGAAGAAAATCTAAGACACCAACAATCACTCAATATTAGTTAGAAATTACATACCCAAACATAAAATCACATTATTTCTAATGATACGGAAAGGGAAAATATAACCGAGAGCATATCTACTGTTCATATCAAACCATAATATTGTTAGACATAAAACATAGTGAAAGAATGACCACAAATATGAGAGAGACAAGGAAGGTGGTGTTGACTTACGAAATTCTGTGAGACAAGTCTGCAGATTAGTGAAGGCTGTTGGTACTTATACCAGATAATGATTTGAGAAGCTCGCATTGAACATGACCATTGAACTATATCAAACTCAATGGATTAGCTTGTCATCTTGACCAGTAATTTGGAGTTCTATTCTTATCTTCCTTGTCCATCGCCAGCTCTCTGAAAAACGGCTTTGTCATGTTGGAAGTAATCATTGTCCCCGTCACCTCTGGCAAATTCGTAGCCGTTCACGTCTCAAACTGACGAAGAAAAGCTCCAAGCCTGCAACAAAGCATTGGCAGTGTTTTACACTCAGGATAAAGGGGAAACATTCTGGGACAATTATCATGCAAATCTGCTGAAATAGACATGTCTTTGTCATCCCTCTTGGCAATAGATGCTTTCTAATAGTATATGCTGTAAAGTCAGACTTTAATTGCTCTCCCTGATCAGGGTTTTAGGTGCCCATTCAATCCTTCAACATCATGCCTTGTAGCCTAACCAGGAGAGCCAAATTTGTTTTGTACAACTGTAACTTCAGTCCATGTATACAGTTTCTTATACTTACAACAACATTGGTGAACTTTATTTCTGCATGATTATGCAACAATAAATGTGCAGTAAAGTTTCATTATACAGGGTTAATTAAGGTTCAGTACGAAACTTATTGGTGAATGTAAAATGGGGATTTCACCGGCCAAGCATCCGAGGTGATGCTGAGAGAGGGACACTGTATTAAAATACAAAATCAAGAAATTTTAAAAGTTTTCACCCCCACCCCTCCACTGAATCGCAACAAAGAGAGAGAGAGAGAGAAAGGGGGAGAAAATGTAAGAGAGAGAGAGGGGGAGAGAGAAAGAGGGCGAGAGAATGTGTGTGAGAGAGAGAGAGAGAGGATAGTAAACCCTCACATAACACAAGTATAAATATTTCCATTAGCAGTGTACGTGGCCCTTGGTAATTCGCATTTCAGTTCCGCACCCCTCCCCCCCCTACCAGTGCCCGCTAAATGGCTTGACCGAGGCTACACTCTTCGATATCAGGCGTAAATATTCACAATTGAATGACACACGCCCTTAAAACAAAAACAACAACAAACAACAGGTTAGGGTTACGTAATTTGTTCAAATGTTTGGGAATTACCTTATGAATGTACATTTTAATGTAGAAAAGATATCACACATGCTAATGAGGGTCTTGGGGCTATTTGTATTACATTCAACCTTAACCCCCCCCCCCCCCCTTCCCATCAACCCGCCAGTGTCCGTTAAATAACTTGGCCCAAATCACGGTACTAGATTCCTATACTAGTTAGGGTTGAATAATTATTTCAAATGTGGGAGCCTTACCTTATGAAAAGACATTTTAAGTGTAGACAAGATAACACACAATGTGCTAATGATGGTCTGAGGTTTAAACAGCAAAGGAATATTTTATGAAACCAGCTATATTCTTGATTTGATTAGGTTTGGTAAAAATAAAACGGCTATATTATTAGAAGTTTATAAGATGAGTGCAAAAAAATATTTATCGTCTCGGGTTAAATATAAGTGCAATGTTGCCATGCCATAATTAGCAGTATGATTATAGTTAATAGCCTTTTCGAAAGTGAGCGCACGGAATTGAGGCATTTCTTGTCAAGTTAATATTTTCATTGGGGGCAGTAGTATCAGTGTATGGCTGCATATCGTGGAGGTGTCGTGGTATGATGGTTCATTTATTTGACTCTCAAGCCAAAGTTTGAGGGTTCGAATCCCAGCGCAGCACTAATGTCCTTTGGCAAGATGTTTTGCCAATCTCCACCTACGTGTTAATGGGTACCTGGTAACTGGCCTTATATTAAGTACAGGGCCCTCAGGAAGAACAATGTTAATGGTGATGATGGTTCACTGGGTAAACAAATTATTATCATTCATCATTTTTATTGCCTGTATTATTATCATCATTATTAATATCATTGTTACTAATGTGACTCTTGATTTATTTATAGTATTCGGGTTCTATCTAATATATACTAGAATCTCACCATCTTTCTGTTACATTGTTTATGGACGTTTGATTTCATTCGGAATAAATTAAATTCAGGTCGTGTCTGCATTGCAAACTTGTAATGCAAACTTGTAATGTGTAAGTTTTGTGGCGAGGTACCCTTGAACTTGGTTGCATGCGACAGGGAAGATATATACTTTGTAGTTTTCAAAGCATTGCGAAGATGAAACCTTATTAATTGACTTTAGGAGAGAAAAACACAAGCTAGGAATGACCTTCATTTATATCCCCCCTTTTCACTTTTCACTCTATTAAATATTATAGTATGTGCAATCGGCTGGTACAACATGAACAAACTAGTAAATGATCCGCATCCATGGCGAGCTGCGTCAACTTAGTGGAGTAATGGTGTGACAAACACACAGACAATAAACGGACGAGTCCATTGTGATCTTGAAGGGTAATGAGTCTGAAAATAATGTTTCATTTATGAGGAACGACGCACGAGCACTGGTGTAGGGTAATTTGCAGGCACAAACCCTGGTCAGTCGTAAAAGAGAGTCTGCACTATAAGACTACCATAGGCCATGTACTATAGCTATAGATACAATCAGTAGGTAGCTGGGCTAGGCTTCTCTCAAGGCACAATGATTTTTTGATAAAGTGTCAAATTAGGGTCTGTGCTTGCAGAATAGGTGTAGGGTGGGGAGAGGGCATGGGGGCTGCACCCCGAAAAGACTTTGAAATTCGCCCCTACTTACGAATAGGCCATTTTCGTCCCACAACCAATATAACCAAATTAAATGCAAATGCCTTGGGGCTTATACTAAACACTCGGGTCGCGGCGCGCTGGAAAACACTCGGGTCACGGCTAGCTGCTTCCAACTTCGTTATAAAGTAAATTCCCCACGCACCCCCATTGAAAAATGGTTAAAAAACAGTCGCTAATCTAAAATAAGAATTTACCAGCGTGAAGGGCCGATTTGAAGACACTATTACAAAAAATAATGGCCCAGCTAGCCGTGTTTTCCAACGCACTGCGAACCGAGTGTTTAGTATAAGCCTGCCTTCATGTCTCAGTTACAAATTATTTCAGTCACCTGTTCATTTTGGGAACAATTGTATTTTAGTAGTCAGTCGTAATATGTGTTCTACATTGCCATAGAACATCATCTTCACCTTTAAGTTTAGGTTTAAATGTAAATCCCACCTCCCTGGACGGCAACAGAAATCATACATAACTATGTTGGAGCAATAACGGCCCCTTCTGGGGAATGGAAGAAATACAGTTGAATGATACAACTATAATGTTCAAAAATGATATTTAAACAAACACAGAAAATCTTTAAAAACAAGAACATCTTTGGCAGCGAACAACAAACGAATCGTTCGTTCGTGTCTCATTAGATCAAAATAGTTATGTAAAGTCCCTTAATTAAATTAAATTAAATTAAATTCTTTCATCGCCCGATTGCTGCAGTGGCCGTTTCATTAACAGCGACCAGGTCTTCATCTGTGCAACCCGTTCCGCCGCACTCCAAGATGTGGTCCATCGTCTTTTCGAGTCTCTCTTCAAATGAAGGCTAGCTTTAAGATATACTTTAAAAATACATAATACCCTATATCTCAACTGGCAGTACTAACACTACTTTATAGTAGTATGTACACTATGATACTAAGAACGACAACAACACATTACACCCAAAGTCTAACTATTAAAAAGTAAATAACAAATTATTAGCAGGGAGCGGATTAATTGTATCGTGACAATAGATGGCACTAGAGTACTATTACACACGGTCAGAGCTATTCTGACTGCAAATTCAATCGCAATGACTTTACAAAAAATGCTGATTTACTGACGTTACGTATTCGAGATACAATCATGATTTGGGTGAAATCACTCTTAGTCGCTTGGGGGCACGTTTAATAATGAGAGGAAAAAGGGGTCACACTTATCGAAAGGGATAAGTCACTTATTAGAACAGAAAAGGAGCACGTGGCAAACACAAAGGGTAATTATCAGAGGTGAGAATGGGGTAATCCTTACACCTACACAAAAAGCACTCACCAGGGATGACATAATGCACTTATGAGAAAGGGAAACGGGAATTTTTCGATGGAAAAGGGGCAACCATAAGATTTTGATTGGGGCATCAATAAGAGGTGAAAAATAGCATTTATCGCACCTGAAAAGGGGTATAGGTCCCTTATTAGAAAGAAATAGGGGCACGTATCATTGTTAAAATGGAAATTATCAGAGGTGAAAAGTAACACATATCGCACCTGTAAAGGGGGCACTGACCAAATATAAAAAGGGGAGCTCATGAGAATGAAAAAGGGCACTTATAATAAAAGAAAATGTGCATTAGTTGAAAGAAAAGTGGAGGGGCATTTATTAGAGTTTATAGGGGGCATTTATGAAAAGAGGGAGGATTATATTATTAACAAGAAAAAGAGGCACATGTCAAAACGGGACAGTTATCAGGGATGAAAGGGAGTAATTATAAAAAGGGGGAAGGAGGCACTTATTGCAACGGAAAATGGGACACGTGGCACAATAAAAGGGACACTTATCAAATGTGATAAGGGGTAGGGGCACTTTTACAAATTAATAGGGGCACTTTTAGAAGTAAAAGGGGCAGTTTTCTACGTAATGAGGGGCGCTTTTAGGGTACCTAAAAAATGTGGGGGCACGGTGCCCCCATCCCCCGGGAGGGCCGCCTCCGATTCGGAAAATTTCAGATATGCACTTTCCAGTCAAATAAAAAAAATATATATACCCTATCACTGACCGACCATACGAAATTGCCGTCCAAATTCGCAGTTTTGAAGACAATTCAACTTGGTCTTAAATGGTGTTATTTACGGTACTTTGATGACGTCATCGCAAAGTTATCGCAAAAATGATGGATTTACTATGCATTATATATAACAATACGTTTTAGGCTTGCAGTACAATTTGCACAGATGACAATGGTTTCAGAATGACTGTAATACCCTTTTGAATGACACCAAATACGGTTTATTTCACGCAGAAATGCCCGGCAGCCAAACACACACAAAAAAAAGGGTTCTAGAAAAAGATTTCATGGCGTTTTAGGGTCATGCATGGCACCCATGCTTTAACTCTTGCGAAAATACTAATTAACAAGATGCGGGTGAATGCCAGGCGAATTTTTTACTAAAAATGTCATAAAATTGTAATTTCTATTTTTTTGACAAAATATATTGTGTCTTTAAAATTATGGAATTTACTAATGTAGAACGCTGCAAAAAAAAGAAATTTTCTTGTAAATTCAGGTTTTTCTCAATCTATTCAATTTTAGCCTAGCCCTCTTAGCCCAGTTTAAAGTCCTCTTTGGCTCAGGTATAGCATACTGTACAACTAAGTGCAGAAATGTAGTTATTTACGTTTTAGGGTTTTCACTTAATTCCTGAATTACATTATGATACATTTATATGTGTAAAATCTTGTTATGGGTGGCGGACTTGAATATCAGGTTAAGTGTCATAAACAGAAAATAAAATAGTGTTTCCTTGTTTCACTTCAGTTATATGTCTGGTCAAATGGTCTCGTATATTATTTTAGTGAGGAATGTTTGTATCAAAGCGAAACGAAGTAATAACCAAATTTAGACATGCTTCAACTTCAAATAGTTTTTCATCGTAATTTTACTCTAAAGAATCTATTAGACGAGCATGAGTTTGAGCTTCTACGCACCCACGCTCGTAAGTTTACCATCATTGATAGGTTATTTTTTGTCTTTAATGTTGAACCTACAGAGTACGTGAACATCTTTGCAAATGATTACAATTAAAGTACATTTCCTTTCAGAATGTTGCTTTCAAATGTGTTTTTCTTTCTCCTTCACCCTTGTTACAAGCCCAGCCGTATGAAATATCCTATTCACCTACGATACTTTGACATGATATAAAAAGTGTGCCAGTCCGTATATCATGGTATGACTAATGGGGATCGGACCTAGATTTATGTGGTTTCCAGGCAAAGTCACTATTTGGCTCTCTCTCTCTCTCTCTCTCTCTCTCTCTCTCCCTCCCTCTCTCTCTCTCTCTCTCTCTCTCCCCCTCTCTCTCTCTCTCTCCCTCTCTCACTCTCCCTCTCTCTCTTTCTCTTTCTCTCTCTGTCTCTCTCGTTGTGTTAAAAAGGTCCAGGGTCCATGAGTGAACCCATATCGTTTACATAATATAAACTAAAACTAAGAAGAAGAACAACAACAACAAAAAACACTACACACACAGCAAGTTCTATAACAAAATGTTTTTAATTTAGCCTCCTTCCTACATGATGTATTAATGACATAATTATTTCATGGCTATAGTAATTTTAAAGAATATTAAAATAATCCCTCTTACACGTCAACATGGTCAATCAGACCATGACGTTCATGTCAATGATAGTTGAGTTTCGGTATAGAGGGCGCTGTACAATTTTTTTTTTTTGGGGGGGGGGGGGGGTGAGATAATGACAAACTGAGTGTCAACTGTCAACACTTTTTACAAGGTTGAAAGGGCACTTTTCTATGTAAAACCGGTCATGAAAATTGACACAACTTCCCACTGATCTAAACATCGGCGCATGTGCCATGCTATGTCAGCCTGTCAGCTAGGCTTTGGGAGGGTATGGGTAACGCCCCTTTTTTTAAGGGCGAATTGAAAACAATAGACCTATATATCGTCTTCATAATTATGAAACGAGATAGATCTAGAAAGGTAAAATCTTTGATGCACCAGATGCCGGGACCACATCAAAACCCGAATGTACAATGATGTATATATATATATATAATCCATCAATCTATATCTATAGGGTCTATTTAACAAAAACGACCAGACATATTATACCGGTAATGCACCTCCGATATTATAACGTTTGCAGGTACAGGTAGCCTAGATCCTGGCCCCCGGGCCTGTCCGTGCCTGGAATGGATCAGGCTAAAGTTCAAAACAAAATGCACGTGTAATTTTCGGATCAACAATGCGTGCGAGAGCAAACAGTGCAGTGCGTGCGATCGAGAGCTTTGACGTACTACTTGCTAAGTTACTAAATATAGCTGATTAGATTTAGACTTAGAGAAAGTAGAGTAGACTCCGCAGAGCTCAGAGCAAACAAACTGATAGAAAGTATGAATAGTTGCTCATTAATCTTCATTCTGTCTGTTATGTGTCATGATGTCACTGGATGTGGGATCACAACCCATATAGAAATAGGTAATATATAACTTGTATTTCTTTTTGTTTAAACTTCCAAAGTTTGTTGCACGTCTTGTCAGTGTGCCAGGAGTGTCTACGTCTGTTTTGAGTGTTGCTACGCATCCCCGCCGCCGCGTGGGAGCGACGTACAGGTCGCAGCGCGCAGCCACCGGCCAAGTCTCGGGTCTCGACATGGTTATGACTATAAATATAATCTACATGTAAATGTTGTAGTTGTACTTGTAGTTGTATTGTAGTTTACTTAACCTGCTTAACTTCTTAATCTTACTCTTCGGTCTGAGGATTTAAGTTCTTTGTCTAGTCTAGTAATATTAACACCTGTATAGATCTAATGCTGTATTGTTACGGAATCTCGATTCTGTGTCAATCATTATCCAGCTATCTCCGAGTCTGACTATAGATCTGGAAGGACCGCCTCTTGCATTAATATTTTAGAGCTAGCCTTTTCAATTATCTAGACAGAAAAATCTGGCGGCTTAGTCTTACAGTTTTAAAACATATTTTGTCATTTGACACTTAGGTCTAGTTAGGGTCTATCTCCATGATCTCTGATCTCCTCCAAGCTGGGTGACCGCCGTTAGGCCTAAAATTAGGGAGGCCAATGCCCAAATCTAACTTTTTAATTACTAATTTGTTTATAATAAAACAAACATTAAAAGAAAGCATTTTCTTTCACTAAGAAAACTCACCCATCTGCCGACTCCAGAAGTTCCATAAAATAGGAGATATCCAGCTAGATCTATTTCCTATGACCTTCCTTCTACGGCTACGCCTGGCCGTACGTAAGAGCCTTGAAACAATCAATTTCATGGTCCCAAAAATTACGTCGAGAATTAGACAGGCCCGAGGGAATGGGCGTGTCATCATGGTCATTGCCCGGACAACAAGTTCAAAACTTCGCGCGAAAGTACATTCATCATCACTGGCTAGCCTTGAATTAGTCGCACACACCGACACAGTACTGCAGGCCAGGTACGGTAATTGCATGCAAGCCGCGATCGAGCCATGCTAGCCATGGCATGGAGGGTCAAAACATAATAGAGAGAAAGCTCGAAAGCACTCATTGTAAATTAAGAAAGTGATTGAAATAAATAAATAGGGCATACTCGTGATATAGGCCCCGCAACTGTTTTGAATCGATTATAATTTTATACTAGGCTTCTAACTTCAGCCAACTCACTATATATACTCGTGATCTAAGCCCCGCGCAACGGCATCGCGCGCACTTCAACACAGCAGCGGGGCCTGTATCACGACTATACTTTATATACTCGTTATATAGGCCCCGCGCTACGGCATCGCGCACAATTCAACACAGCAGCGGGGCCTGTATCACGAGTATATATTAGCGAGTCTCCTATTCAACTCGCTATATATACTCGTGATATAGGCCCCGCGCAACGGCGTTGCATGTTCTACAACACGGACATGGGGTCTGTATCACGACTATACTGTATACTCGTGAACAAGGCCCCATCCTATGCATTTTCAAGACGGACAGCACGGTAGTGGGGCTTCTTACACCGAAGTAAAATTTAGGGGGTGTTTTGAGGTTTAATAAATAGAGCTAGCAAATGATTAAAAAGGGTTAGGTCTACATTTAAATGATTAAATTTCCTTTTTTAATATTTTACCTTCTTAAATATTTTTCCTTTTTTAATATTTTTCCTTTTTTAATATTTTTCCTTTTTTAATATTTTCCTTTTTTTAAATAAATATTATGGCCCCCTCTCTTTGAATTTATCTTTTATTTGATTTTTTTTTTTGATTTTTTTTTTTTTTTTTTTTTGGGGGGGGGGGGCCCCCCGCCCCCTCCCCCCTCTCTTTAAATTTATCTTTTAGTTAAATATTTTTCCTTTTTTAATTTTTTTTGGGGGGCCCGCCCCCCCCCCCCCACCCCCCGTGGCTACGTGCCTCCCCCCCTCCTCCTAATTATTATTTAAAAAATAAGTCCCTTTCAACCCCCTTTTTAACTTTTATCTCCCTTTTATTGCTGTCCGTCATGAAAATGTTGGCTGAAGACTGAAGTTAGAAGTCTAAGATGATTTGTAATCGATTATTTTTTTTTTTTTTTTTTTTTTTGGGGGGGGCCCCCCGCCCCCTCCCCCCTCTCTTTAAATTTATCTTTTAGTTAAATATTTTTCCTTTTTTAATTTTTTTTGGGGGGGCCCGCCCCCCCCCCCCCCCCCCACCCCCCGTGGCTACGTGCCTCCCCCCTCCTCCTAATTATTATTTAAAAAATAAGTCCCTTTCAACCCCCTTTTTAACTTTTATCTCCCTTTTATTGCTGTCCGTCATGAAAATGTTGGCTGAAGACTGAAGTTAGAAGTCTAAGATGATTTGTAATCGATTACAAGACGGGTAAGTTGCGGGGCCTATTTCACGATATTGCCATAAATAGGCCTACCTTAGTTTTGCGATGTATTCCAATTACTATTTCCTCATGAGTAAAGATCTGACACTGCATTATCATCTATCGATAAATCCAACTTGCACTTGCAGCGAACACAATACGGAATCAAACATGACTGCACGCATTGATAGACGTGTACTACTTACAGAGATATTTCTCTCCCTCTCTCTCTCACTAACCATATGATGATATCATACACTAAAACACACACGTTCAAATCATGGCATTCATTACACTTCTCAATTGGAGTATAGACAGCTCACGTAGACCTTTTTTTTTACTGAAATGTCTTTGTTTACACTTCTCATACATTACTGCACGACATTGGTGTCTATTGCTGAGAAAAAGGTACTATGTGTGAGACTACGTCAAATTTGTTTTTGTGCACGATGAGACCGGAGCTCATAAATATTCATATTATGATGTCGCAAGACTTCTATTTGGGGCTGGAACAATCCGGTCTCTGTTCACAATTTTCCTTCTCAATTTGAGATGGCTCTAGCTATGGGGCTCAAACCAACGCAAGATTGACAAAAACATCGTACTCTATCTACCTTCGAATGTGCAGTTTGTAAAAATCTGCAATTAAAAAGATATAATCTTTTTTCGTTATATTTTCTAGTTGTTAAAAGTGACATTTGTGCACATCTGATATGTTAATCTCTATCAAAAGTTCTTTGATATTAAATTGGTTCCATATTTTTAGGCTCTACCTTTAGTCATTGAGACGGATTTTAGTGAGCTAACCTCATCGCCCTCTAGGACCTCTTGTGCGTCCGTTATTTTCGTCTGCTAGCCCAATTATTGGATTAAAATACGTCAAAATCTGCAAGATCGTCAATAAATGGTGAAAGACCGTTACAGATCCGTGATTATAGGTATGTTGTGGAGTGTGTAATTGTGTATTTGTTATACATTTTATTCCATAGATATTTGTTTTCTTTTTTTATGCCTCCGTTACGAAGTAGCCGGAGGCATTATGTTTTCGGGTTGTCCGTCCGTCCGTACGTCCGTCCGTCCGTACGTACGTCCGTCCGTACGTCCGTACGTCCCGTTCTCGTGATCGCGTTATCTGAAGAACCGATTGCTGGATTCCTGCCAAACTTTGGTCATGTATGTATCTTGCAGAGCCGATGAACTGATTAGATTTTGGGGTCACGAGGTCAAAGGTCAAAGGTCACAGGGCTCATTATGTATGCAAAAACAGCTCGTGATCGCGTTATCTGAAGAACCGATCGATGGATCCCTGCCAAACTTTAGTCATGTATTTATTTTGCAGAGCCGATGAACTGATTAGATTTTGGGGTCACGAGGTCAAAGGTCAAAGGTCACAGGGCTCATTATGTAAGCATAAACGGCTCGTGATCGCGTTATCTGAAGAACAGATTGATGGATTCCTGCCAAACTTTGGTCATGTATTTATCTTGCAGAGCCAATGAACTGATTAGAGTTTGGGGTCACGAGGTCAAAGGTCAAAGGTCACAGGGCTCATTATATATGCAAAAACAGCTCGTGATCACGTTATCTCAAGAACAGATTGATGGATTCCTGCCAAACTTTGGTCATGTATGTTACTTGCAGAGCCGATGAACTGATTAGATTTTGGGGTCATGAGGTCAAAGGTCACGTGGCTCATTATGTATGCAAAAATGGCTTGTGATCGCATTATCATTAGAACAGATTGATGGATTCCTGCCAAACTTAGATCATGTATGTATCTTGCAGAGCCAATGAACCGAGTAGATTCTTGGGTCATGAGGTCAAAGGTCATGGCTCATTATGTATGCAAAAATAGCTTGTAATCACGATATTTTGAGAACCTGTTAATGGATTACAAATGAACTTGAATTTGAAAAATTTCTTCTGTTTTGGTTGGTAAAATTGCTCTATGACGGAGGCATCATTTTCGACTGCGCGCAGTCGAATTCCATCTAGTTGTTTCCTTTTTTTTTCTTCTGGTAATTTTCTGACTTGGACGACGAGCGCACAAATCGTAGGCGTAGAAGCCTTACGCCCGGGCATTGGCCTCCCTACTAAAATTAAAAAGAAAAGATGTTGTAGATCTAGACCCTATTGCCCTTTAGGTGCCAAAACATGGGTTGGTCGATCAGATTTTTTTTTTTTTAACTCGCTCTTCTATTGAGCTGAAATTTCTCAGTTTTGAATGCTTTGATAATACATTTTTTCTTCTAAAAAACAGAATTAATAAAAAATAAATACTTTATTGATCTTTAAATCATCTCCTCCTCGATTCTTCTTTTCATCTCTTCTGAAGTTACAAGGATAAAGGAAGAAAGACTTGAGAGTAGTAGACTCGGGAGATGAAGATAAGAATTAGTAACTGTAGTGGCTTGACCTTGGGAGAACTTTGCATTTGTAGATATTATTGTCTTGTCTTTATTGTGTGGCTTGAAGTCGAGCCTTTTATTCCAAATGTTGTCACTCATTTCTTTAGTGACACCTGTTACATATTACTACAACTAGAGTGCCACTTATTCTGGCAAGCACATTCCACACCCTATGGGTTGGAATGTGCAACCACCTAATGTACTGGTATAGCTTATACAGGCATATTACACTTGCTTGCCACACCTATTTTCATCTGAGCTGTTCATATAGAGCACACATATTCTGGAAAGTCTTGAGTCGATCTATAGCAAAGCTAATTCATCATAATTTTGCATTTCAGCTCACAGAGCAACACAATATTTCAGGGATACAAGAGGAAGCATCGATTACAAGCAGGTAGGTCAGCCATAGTCGGGAGCCAGAAGGCCGTTAACTCTGTGTTAAAGTAAATGAGCTAATGTCCTTCTGGCTCCAAACAGACAAAAACAAAATAGCCATCAACATTTCAGACATCAATTTTTATGCCTCCGTTACGAAGTAGCCGGAGGCATTATGTTTTCGGGTTGTCCGTCCGTCCGTCCGTACGTCCGTACGTCCGTACGTCCCGTCCGTACGTCCGTACGTCTCGTTCTCGTGATCGCGTTATCTGAAGAACCGATTGATGGATTCCTGCCAAACTTTGGTCATGTATGTATCTTGCAGAGCCGATGAACTGATTAGATTTTGGGGTCACGAGGTCAAAGGTCAAAGGTAACAGGGCTCATTATGTATGCAAAAACAGCTCGTGATCGCGTTATCTCAAGAACCGATTGATGGATTCCTGCCAAACTTTGGTCATGTATGTATCTTGCAAAGCCGATGAACTGATTAGATTTTGGGGTCACAAGGTCAAAGGTCAAAGGTCACAGGGCTCATTGTGTATGCAAAAACAGTTTGTGATCGCATTTTCTCAAGAACCGATTGATGGATTCCTGCCAAACTTAGGTCATGTATGTAACTTGCAGAGTCGATGAACTGATTAGATTTTGGGGTCATGAGGTCAAGGTGAAAGGTCATGCGGCTCATCATATGCAAAAATAGCTTGTGATCGCATTATCACTAGAACTGATTGATGGATTCCTGCCAAACTTAGATCATGTATGTATCTTGCAGAGCCAATGAACTGAGTAGATTCTTAGGTCATGAGGTCAAAGGTCAAATGTCATGGGCTCATTATGTATGCAAAAATAGCTTGTGATCGCATTCCCATTAGAACTGACAGATGGATTACTATTTAACTTGGGACATCTTGCAGAGCCAATGAACTGAGTAGATTTTTCGGTCAAAGATCAAAGGGTCATATATGTATATGAGAAATTGCTTCTAATCACGATATTCTGAGAACCTGCTAATGGATTATAATGAAATTTGAATTTGAAAAATTTCTTCTGTTTTGGTTTGTAAACTTGCTCTATGACGGAGGCATCATTTTCGACTGCGCGCAGTCGAAGTTCCATCTAGTTTTCTTTTTTGTTAGAAATTATGTCAGAGGTACCGGGGCATTTCAATGGTGCATGGAATGAAATGGGGATGCAAAGTAGAATCAAGCATGCACTTGTACAATTTTTCTTGCATTTTACAATGTAATAAGGAAATGACAATGCAAGTTGTTTAATATTTATATACATTTTTATTGTAAGTACTACAGCAGAAACTAAGTTTGTATGAGTTGTCTTCCCATTCTCTGATCATTTCATTCCTCTTGTTTCAAAATATTGCCATGGGGATTTTTTTAAAGTTCAAAACAATTCTTTTTATGAGTGTGCTATTTACAAAATTGAAGAAGAAAATTAATTAAAAATCAAAAATTCTGTTGTCCACACCCTGTAGGCTGTACTGTAAGTAAAACAAATTATGTTTAACTTAAATGTTGACAGATGAGAAAAATTACAACTGCATGATCATGACTTTGTTGCACTTTGCTTTGTTTGCCTGGAGCTGACTCCATGTATTGCTTTATGTGCATAATGTTTCATTGAATCTGAATGTGTGACAAAAGTCGATTAAAGCAATATGCTGGGTATTTCAGAAGTCAACTGAAGCATAAAAAGAGCTCAGATAATATCACATGATACTGCAATAACTTTGGAGGTGAAGGCACTCTTGATCATGAGGCAAAATCCAAGTAAACAAATTCATGCAGTACTTTAGTCAGAGGTCAAGAGATTAGAACTGTATTTGAAGGCATGATTGCTGTTGGAAGGATGAAGTATTCATTTGTTATCATCTTGTAAAATAGAGTATAGGCACTTCTAACCTGTTAAAGGCACACTGTCCTACTTGTAGCTAGTTGCTCCCTCTATATAGAAAACTTCCCCAATCGGTGCCTGTTGGTCCCCCATGATCCTCTTTTTCTTATATTAAATGAGAGCCGAGTTATTGAGATAGCCACCTGTCACAGTGACCTCGCTGGCTCGCTGGGTGGTCTAATCCCTTCTGCCTGAAGTAGTAAAGCATGCCTTTAACATGAGATATATTACATTTGATTAATTTGGTCCTCGTTTGAAAAAAAGCTAATCAAGTTATTCTATTTTGATGTGCTTTTTTATTGTTTTTATCCCAGATGAAATAAATTACAGCTGATTTTTAAATACATTTTGTATTGTCTTTTTATTGTCCTCATTTGAAATGTCTCTTCAGCTGATTTTAGACAATCAAGATGCCTTCCAAGCTGGCAACCCTTACCCAGATGCCTACTATGATACTATTTGCCAAGGAGGTAAGATATTCCTCCTCTCTATAATCCCTACTTGAATGATAAATTAACATCTGTACAATATATATACATTCATTTTGCTTTATCCACAGAGGGATATTCCCATATCATGTACTACTGATTACTCTTTTTCATCCTTGAATACTTGTTTGAGCCTTCAAGTGATGGGAGGCCCAATTGCACTAGGTTTTTGGATTTTTTTTCTTTCCCTGTACACAGATCTCCACAAAAGCAGCATTTTGAATTCACAAAAGTTGATTGCCCAAGATAGCCTTTTTAGTATTCATACCCTTCTCCTTGAGGGCCCTGCAATTATTATTGCCCCAGCAATGTGTGTGTGTACAAAACACCTTGTCTGAGGATGTAACTGCTACCACTGAGCAAGGATTAAACTTGGGACCTTTTGTATGAGAGAGTCATACACAGTGCTCCCCTGAGTGGCTAAAGATTTGTTTTTAATCTGAATTTCTTGAAACATGAACATGAACTTGCCAGTGGTCTAGACACACTTATTATCCCCTCGCCAAGGAAGTAGGAGGGGATATAGTAACGCTGCCGTCCGTCCTTCCTTCCGTTCTTCCGTCCGTCCATAACAAATTTGGTTTCCGATCGATAACTTGAGTAAGGTTTGACAGATTTTAATGAAGTTTGATATGAAGGTATATGATATCAAAATACAGGCTAATTTCGATTTTGGAGTACGTAGGTCAAAGGTCATAGCTCATTAAATATGGGAATCTGGTATCCATTCGATAACTTGAGTAATGTTTGACGAATTTTAATAAAATTTGATATGAAGGTACATGGTATCAAAACACAACCTAAGTTCAATTTCCGAGTATGTAGGTCAAAGGTCATAGCTCATTAAATATGCGAATCTGGTTTCCATTTGATAACTTGAGTAATGTTTGACAAATTTTAATGAAATTTAACATGAAGGTACCTGGTATAAAAATACATCTACAGCCTCAGTTTGATTTCTGAGTATGTAGGTCAAAGGTGAAAGGTCATAGCTCATTAAATATGCAAAAACACCTAATTGTATCCCCCGGCAGTATGCCGGTGGGGTACTTTGGATTCAGCAGCGTTACGCCGCCGCGTCATATTCTTGTGTGCGCTCTAACTGCCACATTCCTAGACGGATTTCTTTAGAATTTTGTATGGAGGTGTATCTTGGTATAATCTACAAGCCTATAACTTTTAGTGATGCTGCCCCCAGTGTTCCAGGGTTAAAGGCTATATTTTTGTGGATGGTTGTGTGCGCTCTATAGGCTGCATTTTTAAAGAGATTTTGTTCAAATTTTCAACAAAGGTATATCTCGGTATAATCTTCAAGCCACTAGATTTTGGTGATGCTGCCTCCAGTGTTTGTCTTTTATAGGGTCAAAGGTCATATTTTGATAGATGTCTTGGTGCACTCTAGTGTGCAGTCTAACTGCATCATTTCTTGTCAGATTTCTTTCAAATTCTTTATTGAGTGTATCTTGGTATAATCTACAAACCTATAGATTTTGGTGATGCTGCCTCAAGTTTTCCATCTTTTATAGGCAGATTCCTTTCAGATTTGCATACGACCTACGAGGGTATTTTGCGGTATTTCTGGTTATACCTGTGTGTAGGGGATAGGGGGAGGGAGGGGGTGGTCATGTTTGAGGGGAGTGCAGATAGCTGTGTGATGTGGGTGCACCACACCCTTTTACCACCAGCTGATATAAGATTACACTTGTGAGTAGAGGGGGGGGGGGGGAATGGAGGGTTGTCATGGAGAAGAGTGCAGGGAGCTGTGTGATGTGGGTGCACGACACCCTTATACCACCAGTTGATATAAGATTACACCTGTGTGTAGGGGGGGGGGGGGTGTCATGTTTGAGAAGAGTGCAGAGAGCTGTGTGATGTGGGTTCTCGACACCCTTTTACCACCAGCTAAAAAAGATTACACTTGTCTGTGTTTCGGGGGGTTGTCACATTTGAGAAGAGTGCAGAGAGCTGTGTGATGTGGGTTCACGACACCCTTTTACCACCAGCTGATATAAGATTACACCTGTGTGTAGGGGGGGGGGGGGGTGTCATGTTTGAGAAGAGTGCAGAGAGCTGTGTGATGTGGGTTCACGACAACCTTTTTACCACCAGCTCAGCTGATATAAGATAACACCTGAGTTTAGGGGGGGGGGGGGGGGTTATGTTTGGGAAGAGTGCAGAAAGCTGTGTGATGTGGGTTCACGACACCCTTTTACCACCAGCTGATATATGATAACACTTGTCTGTGTTTCGGAGGGTTGTCACATTTGAGAAGAGTGCAGAGAGCTGTGTGATGTGGGTTCACGACACCCTTTTACCACCAGCTGATATATGATTACACTTGTGGGTAGGGGAGGGGGGGGGGGGGGGCTGTCATGTCTAAGAAGAGTGCAGAGAGCTGTGTGATGTTGGTGCATGTACACCCTTTTACCACCAGCTGTTATAAGATTACACTTGTCTGTGTTTCAGGGGTTGTCATGTTTGAGAAGAGTGCAGAGAGCTGTGTGATGTGGGTGCATGTACACCATTTTACCACCAGCTGATAAAAGATTACACCTGTGTTTAGGGGGGGGGGTTATGTTTGGGAAGAGTGCAGAGAGCTGTGTGATGTGGGTTCACGACACCCTTTTACCACCAGCTGATATAAGATTACACTTGTCTATGTTTCGGGGGGTTGTCACATTTGAGAAGAGTGCAGAGAGCTGTGTGATGTGGGTTCACGACACCCTTTTACCACCAGCTGATATAAGATTACACCTGTGTGTAGGGGGGGGGGGGTGTCATGTTTGAGAAGAGTGCAGAGAGCTGTGTGATGTGGGTTCATGACAACCTTTTTACCACCAGCTCAGCTGATATAAGATAACACCCGAGTTTAGGGGGGGGGGGGGGGGTTATGTTTGGGAAGAGTGCAGAAAGCTGGGTGATGTGGGTTCACGACACCCTTTTACCACCAGCTGATATAAGATTACACTTGTCTATGTTTCGGGGGGTTGTCACATTTGAGAAGAGTGCAGAGAGCTGTGTGATGTGGGTTCACGACACCCTTTTACCACCAGCTGATATAAGATTACACCTGTAGGGGGGGGGGGGGTGTCATGTTTGAGAAGAGTGCAGAGAGCTGTGTGATGTGGGTTCATGACAACCTTTTTACCACCAGCTCAGCTGATATAAGATAACACCCGAGTTTAGGGGGGGGGGGGGGGGGTTATGTTTGGGAAGAGTGCAGAAAGCTGGGTGATGTGGGTTCACGACACCCTTTTACCACCAGCTGATATAAGATTACACTTGTCTATGTTTCGGGGGGTTGTCACATTTGAGAAGAGTGCAGAGAGCTGTGTGATGTGGGTTCACGACACCCTTTTACCACCAGCTGATATAAGATTACACCTGTGTGTAGGGGGGGGGGGGGGGGGGTGTCATGTTTGAGAAGAGTGCAGAGAGCTGTGTGATGTGGGTTCATGACAACCTTTTTACCACCAGCTCAGCTGATATAAGATAACACCCGAGTTTAGGGGGGGGGGGGGGTTATGTTTGGGAAGAGTGCAGAAAGCTGGGTGATGTGGGTTCACGACACCCTTTTACCACCAGCTGATATATGATTACACTTGTGGGTAGGGGAGGGGGGGGGGGGGGGCGGTCATGTCTAAGAAGAGTGCAGAGAGCTGTGTGATGTTGGTGCATGTACACCCTTTTACCACCAGCTGTTATAAGATTACACTTGTCTGTGTTTCAGGGGTTGTCATGTTTGGGAAGAGTGCAGAGAGCTGTGTGATGTGGGTTCACGACACCCTTTTACCACCAGCTGTTATAAGATTACACTTGTCTATGTTTCGGGGGGTTGTCACATTTGAGAAGAGTGCAGAGAGCTGTGTGATGTGGGTTCACGACACCCTTTTACCACCAGCTGATATAAGATTACACCTGTAGGGGGGGGGGGGGGGGTGTCATGTTTGAGAAGAGTGCAGAGAGCTGTGTGATGTGGGTTCATGACAACCTTTTTACCACCAGCTCAGCTGATATAAGATAACACCCGAGTTTAGGGGGGGGGGGGGGTGTCATGTTTGAGAAGAGTGCAGAGAGCTGTGTGATGTGGGTTCACGACAACCTTTTTACCACCAGCTCAGCTGATATAAGATAACACCTGAGTTTAGGGGGGGGGGGGGGGGGGGGTTATGTTTGGGAAGAGTGCAGAAAGCTGTGTGATGTGGGTTCACGACACCCTTTTACCACCAGCTGATATATGATAACACTTGTCTGTGTTTCGGAGGGTTGTCACATTTGAGAAGAGTGCAGAGAGCTGTGTGATGTGGGTTCACGACACCCTTTTACCACCAGCTGATATATGATTACACTTGTGGGTAGGGGAGGGGGGGGGGGGGCTGTCATGTCTAAGAAGAGTGCAGAGAGCTGTGTGATGTTGGTGCATGTACACCCTTTTACCACCAGCTGTTATAAGATTACACTTGTCTGTGTTTCAGGGGTTGTCATGTTTGAGAAGAGTGCAGAGAGCTGTGTGATGTGGGTGCATGTACACCATTTTACCACCAGCTGATAAAAGATTACACCTGTGTTTAGGGGGGGGGGTTATGTTTGGGAAGAGTGCAGAGAGCTGTGTGATGTGGGTTCACGACACCCTTTTACCACCAGCTGATATAAGATTACACTTGTCTATGTTTCGGGGGGTTGTCACATTTGAGAAGAGTGCAGAGAGCTGTGTGATGTGGGTTCACGACACCCTTTTACCACCAGCTGATATAAGATTACACCTGTGTGTAGGGGGGGGGGGGGGGGTGTCATGTTTGAGAAGAGTGCAGAGAGCTGTGTGATGTGGGTTCATGACAACCTTTTTACCACCAGCTCAGCTGATATAAGATAACACCCGAGTTTAGGGGGGGGGGGGGGGGGGTTATGTTTGGGAAGAGTGCAGAAAGCTGGGTGATGTGGGTTCACGACACCCTTTTACCACCAGCTGATATAAGATTACACTTGTCTATGTTTCGGGGGGTTGTCACATTTGAGAAGAGTGCAGAGAGCTGTGTGATGTGGGTTCACGACACCCTTTTACCACCAGCTGATATAAGATTACACCTGTAGGGGGGGGGGGGGGTGTCATGTTTGAGAAGAGTGCAGAGAGCTGTGTGATGTGGGTTCATGACAACCTTTTTACCACCAGCTCAGCTGATATAAGATAACACCCGAGTTTAGGGGGGGGGGGGGGTTATGTTTGGGAAGAGTGCAGAAAGCTGGGTGATGTGGGTTCACGACACCCTTTTACCACCAGCTGATATAAGATTACACTTGTCTATGTTTCGGGGGGTTGTCACATTTGAGAAGAGTGCAGAGAGCTGTGTGATGTGGGTTCACGACACCCTTTTACCACCAGCTGATATAAGATTACACCTGTGTGTAGGGGGGGGGGGGGGGGGGGTGTCATGTTTGAGAAGAGTGCAGAGAGCTGTGTGATGTGGGTTCATGACAACCTTTTTACCACCAGCTCAGCTGATATAAGATAACACCCGAGTTTAGGGGGGGGGGGGGTTATGTTTGGGAAGAGTGCAGAAAGCTGGGTGATGTGGGTTCACGACACCCTTTTACCACCAGCTGATATATGATTACACTTGTGGGTAGGGGAGGGGGGGGGGCGGTCATGTCTAAGAAGAGTGCAGAGAGCTGTGTGATGTTGGTGCATGTACACCCTTTTACCACCAGCTGTTATAAGATTACACTTGTCTGTGTTTCAGGGGTTGTCATGTTTGGGAAGAGTGCAGAGAGCTGTGTGATGTGGGTTCACGACACCCTTTTACCACCAGCTGTTATAAGATTACACTTGTCTATGTTTCGGGGGGTTGTCACATTTGAGAAGAGTGCAGAGAGCTGTGTGATGTGGGTTCACGACACCCTTTTACCACCAGCTGATATAAGATTACACCTGTAGGGGGGGGGGGGGGTGTCATGTTTGAGAAGAGTGCAGAGAGCTGTGTGATGTGGGTTCATGACAACCTTTTTACCACCAGCTCAGCTGATATAAGATAACACCCGAGTTTAGGGGGGGGGGGGGGGGTTATGTTTGGGAAGAGTGCAGAAAGCTGGGTGATGTGGGTTCACGACACCCTTTTACCACCAGCTGATATAAGATTACACTTGTCTATGTTTCGGGGGGTTGTCACATTTGAGAAGAGTGCAGAGAGCTGTGTGATGTGGGTTCACGACACCCTTTTACCACCAGCTGATATAAGATTACACCTGTGTGTAGGGGGGGGGGGGGGGTGTCATGTTTGAGAAGAGTGCAGAGAGCTGTGTGATGTGGGTTCATGACAACCTTTTTACCACCAGCTCAGCTGATATAAGATAACACCCGAGTTTAGGGGGGGGGGGTTATGTTTGGGAAGAGTGCAGAAAGCTGGGTGATGTGGGTTCACGACACCCTTTTACCACCAGCTGATATATGATTACACTTGTGGGTAGGGGAGGGGGGGGGGGGCGGTCATGTCTAAGAAGAGTGCAGAGAGCTGTGTGATGTTGGTGCATGTACACCCTTTTACCACCAGCTGTTATAAGATTACACTTGTCTGTGTTTCAGGGGTTGTCATGTTTGGGAAGAGTGCAGAGAGCTGTGTGATGTGGGTTCACGACACCCTTTTACCACCAGCTGTTATAAGATTACACTTGTCTATGTTTCAGGGGTTGTCATGTTTGAGAAGAGTGCAGAGAGCTGTGTGATGTGAATGCATGTACACCATTTTACCACCAGCTGATATAAGATTACACCTGTGTTTAGGGGGGGGGGATATGTTTGGGAAGAGTGCAGAGAGCTGTGTGATGTGGGTTCACAACACCCTTTTACCACCAGCTGATATATGATTACACTTGTCTGTGTTTCGGAGGGTTGTCACATTTGAGAAGAGTGCAGAGAGCTGTGTGATGTGGGTTCACGACACCCTTTTACAGACCTGCCAACCAGTACGATTTAGTCGTATTTAGTACGATTTTTAGAAGCAAATACGACAGTACGATTTTCCTTAATAAAATACGATTTTCAAAAAAAAAAAAAAAAAAAACGATTTTTTTTTTTTTTTTTTTTTTTTTTTTTTTTTAAATTAATATTTTGTGTGTGCGTCCGCCATTTTCAATGGCAAAATGTCCATTCTGTCCTGTAAAGTATCCTACAAGCATCTCACATCGGCAATTTGGGGATGTTTATTGGCTCATCGAACACACCAGTCGTGACGAAATAATGCATATTCAACCAATGATCAATAAAAAAAATTCTTCCTGTAGGTAGAAACTGTAAGAGGCATTGATCCGCATAACAATCCGTGTTTATTTTCAAGAATACAACTTTTGTCAGTAAAATACAACTTTTGACACTAAAGAATACAGTTTTTGAACTCCAGAGGTTGGCAGGTCTGCTTTTACCACCAGCTGATATATGATTACACCTGTGTGTAGTGGGGGGTTAGGGGTTGGGGGGGGGGGGGGGGTGGGGGTAGGGAAGGGTTGTCACATTTGAGAAGAGTGCAGAGAGCTGTGTGATGTGGGTTCACGACACCGTTTTACCACCAGCTGATATATGATTACACTTGTGTGTAGGGGGGGGGGGGGGGGGTTGTCACATTTGAGAAGAGTGCAGAGAGCTGTGTGATGTGGGTTCACGACACCCTTTTACCACCAGCTGATATAAGATTACACCTGTGTGTAGGGGGGAGGGTGGTTATGTTTGGGAAGAGTGCAGAGAGCTGTGTGATGTGGGTTCACGACACCCTTTTACCACCAGCTGATATCTGATTACACCTGTGTGTAGGAGGGAGGGTGGTTATGTTTGGGAAGAGTGCAGAGAGCTGTGTGATGTGGGTTCACGACACCCTTTTACCACCAGCTGATATAAGATTACACTTGTCTGTGTTTCGGGGGGTTGTCACATTTAAGAAGAGTGCAGAGAGCTGTGTGTTGTGGGTTCTCAACACCCTTTTACCACCGGCTGATATCTGATTACACCTGTGTGTAGTGGGGGGGGGGGGGGGGGGGGGGGGGAGGGGAGCGAAGGGTTGTCACATTTGAGAAGAGTGCAGAGAGCTGTGTGATGTGGGTTCACGACAACCTTTTTACCACCAGCTGATATAAGATTGCACCTGAGTTTAGGGGGGGGGGGGGGATGTCATGTTTGAGGGGAGTGCAGAGAGCTGTGTGATGTGGGTTCACGACAACCTTTTTACCACCAGCTCAGCTGATATAAGATAACACCTGAGTTTAGGGGGGGGGGGGGTTATGTTTGGGAAGAGTGCAGAAAGCTGTGTGATGTGGGTTCACGACACCCTTTTACCACCAGCTGATATATGATAACACTTGTCTGTGTTTCGGAGGGTTGTCACATTTGAGAAGAGTGCAGAGAGCTGTGTGATGTGGGTTCACAACACCCTTTTACCACCAGCTGATATATGATTACACTTGTGGGTAGGGGAGGGGGGGGGGGGCTGTCATGTCTAAGAAGAGTGCAGAGAGCTGTGTGATGTTGGTGCATGTACACCCTTTTACCACCAGCTGTTATAAGATTACACTTGTCTGTGTTTCAGGGGTTGTCATGTTTGAGAAGAGTGCAGAGAGCTGTGTGATGTGGGTGCATGTACACCATTTTACCACCAGCTGATAAAAGATTACACCTGTGTTTAGGGGGGGGGGGGGGGTTATGTTTGGGAAGAGTGCAGAGAGCTGTGTGATGTGGGTTCACGACACCCTTTTACCACCAGCTGATATAAGATTACACTTGTCTATGTTTCGGGGGGTTGTCACATTTGAGAAGAGTGCAGAGAGCTGTGTGATGTGGGTTCACGACACCCTTTTACCACCAGCTGATATAAGATTACACCTGTGTGTAGGGGGGGGGGGGGGGGTGTCATGTTTGAGAAGAGTGCAGAGAGCTGTGTGATGTGGGTTCATGACAACCTTTTTACCACCAGCTCAGCTGATATAAGATAACACCCGAGTTTAGGGGGGGGGGGGGGGTTATGTTTGGGAAGAGTGCAGAAAGCTGGGTGATGTGGGTTCACGACACCCTTTTACCACCAGCTGATATAAGATTACACTTGTCTATGTTTCGGGGGGTTGTCACATTTGAGAAGAGTGCAGAGAGCTGTGTGATGTGGGTTCACGACACCCTTTTACCACCAGCTGATATAAGATTACACCTGTGTGTAGGGGGGGGGGGGGGGTGTCATGTTTGAGAAGAGTGCAGAGAGCTGTGTGATGTGGGTTCATGACAACCTTTTTACCACCAGCTCAGCTGATATAAGATAACACCTGAGTTTAGGGGGGGGGGGTTATGTTTGGGAAGAGTGCAGAAAGCTGGGTGATGTGGGTTCACGACACCCTTTTACCACCAGCTGATATAAGATTACACTTGTCTATGTTTCGGGGGGTTGTCACATTTGAGAAGAGTGCAGAGAGCTGTGTGATGTGGGTTCACGACACCCTTTTACCACCAGCTGATATAAGATTACACCTGTGTGTAGGGGGGGGGGGGGGTGTCATGTTTGAGAAGAGTGCAGAGAGCTGTGTGATGTGGGTTCATGACAACCTTTTTACCACCAGCTCAGCTGATATAAGATAACACCCGAGTTTAGGGGGGGGGGGGGGTTATGTTTGGGAAGAGTGCAGAAAGCTGGGTGATGTGGGTTCACGACACCCTTTTACCACCAGCTGATATATGATTACACTTGTGGGTAGGGGAGGGGGGGGGGCGGTCATGTCTAAGAAGAGTGCAGAGAGCTGTGTGATGTTGGTGCATGTACACCCTTTTACCACCAGCTGTTATAAGATTACACTTGTCTGTGTTTCAGGGGTTGTCATGTTTGGGAAGAGTGCAGAGAGCTGTGTGATGTGGGTTCACGACACCCTTTTACCACCAGCTGTTATAAGATTACACTTGTCTATGTTTCAGGGGTTGTCATGTTTGAGAAGAGTGCAGAGAGCTGTGTGATGTGAATGCATGTACACCATTTTACCACCAGCTGATATAAGATTACACCTGTGTTTAGGGGGGGGGGGATATGTTTGGGAAGAGTGCAGAGAGCTGTGTGATGTGGGTTCACAACACCCTTTTACCACCAGCTGATATATGATTACACTTGTCTGTGTTTCGGAGGGTTGTCACATTTGAGAAGAGTGCAGAGAGCTGTGTGATGTGGGTTCACGACACCCTTTTACAGACCTGCCAACCAGTACGATTTAGTCGTATTTAGTACGATTTTTAGAAGCAAATACGACAGTACGATTTTCCTTAATAAAATACGATTTTCAAAAAAAAAAAAAAAAAAACGATTTTTTTTTTTTTTTTTTTTTTTTTTTTTTTTTTTTTTTTAAATTAATATTTTGTGTGTGCGTCCGCCATTTTCAATGGCAAAATGTCCATTCTGTCCTGTAAAGTATCCTACAAGCATCTCACATCGGCAATTTGGGGATGTTTATTGGCTCATCGAACACACCAGTCGTGACGAAATAATGCATATTCAACCAATGATCAATAAAAAAAATTCTTCCTGTAGGTAGAAACTGTAAGAGGCATTGATCCGCATAACAATCCGTGTTTATTTTCAAGAATACAACTTTTGTCAGTAAAATACAACTTTTGACACTAAAGAATACAGTTTTTGAACTCCAGAGGTTGGCAGGTCTGCTTTTACCACCAGCTGATATATGATTACACCTGTGTGTAGTGGGGGGTTAGGGGTTGGGGGGGGGGGGGGGTGGGGGTAGGGAAGGGTTGTCACATTTGAGAAGAGTGCAGAGAGCTGTGTGATGTGGGTTCACGACACCGTTTTACCACCAGCTGATATATGATTACACTTGTGTGTAGGGGGGGGGGGGGGGGGGTTGTCACATTTGAGAAGAGTGCAGAGAGCTGTGTGATGTGGGTTCACGACACCCTTTTACCACCAGCTGATATAAGATTACACCTGTGTGTAGGGGGGAGGGTGGTTATGTTTGGGAAGAGTGCAGAGAGCTGTGTGATGTGGGTTCACGACACCCTTTTACCACCAGCTGATATCTGATTACACCTGTGTGTAGGAGGGAGGGTGGTTATGTTTGGGAAGAGTGCAGAGAGCTGTGTGATGTGGGTTCACGACACCCTTTTACCACCAGCTGATATAAGATTACACTTGTCTGTGTTTCGGGGGGTTGTCACATTTAAGAAGAGTGCAGAGAGCTGTGTGTTGTGGGTTCTCAACACCCTTTTACCACCGGCTGATATCTGATTACACCTGTGTGTAGTGGGGGGGGGGGGGGAGGGGAGCGAAGGGTTGTCACATTTGAGAAGAGTGCAGAGAGCTGTGTGATGTGGGTTCACGACAACCTTTTTACCACCAGCTGATATAAGATTGCACCTGAGTTTAGGGGGGGGGGGGGATGTCATGTTTGAGGGGAGTGCAGAGAGCTGTGTGATGTGGGTTCACGACAACCTTTTTACCACCAGCTCAGCTGATATAAGATAACACCTGAGTTTAGGGGGGGGGGGGTTATGTTTGGGAAGAGTGCAGAAAGCTGTGTGATGTGGGTTCACGACACCCTTTTACCACCAGCTGATATATGATAACACTTGTCTGTGTTTCGGAGGGTTGTCACATTTGAGAAGAGTGCAGAGAGCTGTGTGATGTGGGTTCACAACACCCTTTTACCACCAGCTGATATATGATTACACTTGTGGGTAGGGGAGGGGGGGGGGGGCTGTCATGTCTAAGAAGAGTGCAGAGAGCTGTGTGATGTTGGTGCATGTACACCCTTTTACCACCAGCTGTTATAAGATTACACTTGTCTGTGTTTCAGGGGTTGTCATGTTTGAGAAGAGTGCAGAGAGCTGTGTGATGTGGGTGCATGTACACCATTTTACCACCAGCTGATAAAAGATTACACCTGTGTTTAGGGGGGGGGGGGGGGTTATGTTTGGGAAGAGTGCAGAGAGCTGTGTGATGTGGGTTCACGACACCCTTTTACCACCAGCTGATATAAGATTACACTTGTCTATGTTTCGGGGGGTTGTCACATTTGAGAAGAGTGCAGAGAGCTGTGTGATGTGGGTTCACGACACCCTTTTACCACCAGCTGATATAAGATTACACCTGTGTGTAGGGGGGGGGGGGTGTCATGTTTGAGAAGAGTGCAGAGAGCTGTGTGATGTGGGTTCATGACAACCTTTTTACCACCAGCTCAGCTGATATAAGATAACACCCGAGTTTAGGGGGGGGGGGGGTTATGTTTGGGAAGAGTGCAGAAAGCTGGGTGATGTGGGTTCACGACACCCTTTTACCACCAGCTGATATAAGATTACACTTGTCTATGTTTCGGGGGGTTGTCACATTTGAGAAGAGTGCAGAGAGCTGTGTGATGTGGGTTCACGACACCCTTTTACCACCAGCTGATATAAGATTACACCTGTGTGTAGGGGGGGGGGGGGGTGTCATGTTTGAGAAGAGTGCAGAGAGCTGTGTGATGTGGGTTCATGACAACCTTTTTACCACCAGCTCAGCTGATATAAGATAACACCCGAGTTTAGGGGGGGGGGGGGTTATGTTTGGGAAGAGTGCAGAAAGCTGGGTGATGTGGGTTCACGACACCCTTTTACCACCAGCTGATATAAGATTACACTTGTCTATGTTTCGGGGGGTTGTCACATTTGAGAAGAGTGCAGAGAGCTGTGTGATGTGGGTTCACGACACCCTTTTACCACCATCTGATATAAGATTACACCTGTGTGTAGGGGGGGGGGTGTCATGTTTGAGAAGAGTGCAGAGAGCTGTGTGATGTGGGTTCATGACAACCTTTTTACCACCAGCTCAGCTGATATAAGATAACACCCGAGTTTAGGGGGGGGGGGGGGGTTATGTTTGGGAAGAGTGCAGAAAGCTGGGTGATGTGGGTTCACGACACCCTTTTACCACCAGCTGATATATGATTACACTTGTGGGTAGGGGAGGGGGGGGGGGCGGTCATGTCTAAGAAGAGTGCAGAGAGCTGTGTGATGTTGGTGCATGTACACCCTTTTACCACCAGCTGTTATAAGATTACACTTGTCTGTGTTTCAGGGGTTGTCATGTTTGGGAAGAGTGCAGAGAGCTGTGTGATGTGGGTTCACGACACCCTTTTACCACCAGCTGTTATAAGATTACACTTGTCTATGTTTCAGGGGTTGTCATGTTTGAGAAGAGTGCAGAGAGCTGTGTGATGTGAATGCATGTACACCATTTTACCACCAGCTGATATAAGATTACACCTGTGTTTAGGGGGGGGGGGGATATGTTTGGGAAGAGTGCAGAGAGCTGTGTGATGTGGGTTCACAACACCCTTTTACCACCAGCTGATATATGATTACACTTGTCTGTGTTTCGGAGGGTTGTCACATTTGAGAAGAGTGCAGAGAGCTGTGTGATGTGGGTTCACGACACCCTTTTACAGACCTGCCAACCAGTACGATTTAGTCGTATTTAGTACGATTTTTAGAAGCAAATACGACAGTACGATTTTCCTTAATAAAATACGATTTTCAAAAAAAAAAAAAAAAAAACGATTTTTTTTTTTTTTTTTTTTTTTTTTTTTTTTTTTTTTAAATTAATATTTTGTGTGTGCGTCCGCCATTTTCAATGGCAAAATGTCCATTCTGTCCTGTAAAGTATCCTACAAGCATCTCACATCGGCAATTTGGGGATGTTTATTGGCTCATCGAACACACCAGTCGTGACGAAATAATGCATATTCAACCAATGATCAATAAAAAAAATTCTTCCTGTAGGTAGAAACTGTAAGAGGCATTGATCCGCATAACAATCCGTGTTTATTTTCAAGAATACAACTTTTGTCAGTAAAATACAACTTTTGACACTAAAGAATACAGTTTTTGAACTCCAGAGGTTGGCAGGTCTGCTTTTACCACCAGCTGATATATGATTACACCTGTGTGTAGTGGGGGGTTAGGGGTTGGGGGGGGGGGGGGGGGTGGGGGTAGGGAAGGGTTGTCACATTTGAGAAGAGTGCAGAGAGCTGTGTGATGTGGGTTCACGACACCGTTTTACCACCAGCTGATATATGATTACACTTGTGTGTAGGGGGGGGGGGGGGGGGTTGTCACATTTGAGAAGAGTGCAGAGAGCTGTGTGATGTGGGTTCACGACACCCTTTTACCACCAGCTGATATAAGATTACACCTGTGTGTAGGGGGGAGGGTGGTTATGTTTGGGAAGAGTGCAGAGAGCTGTGTGATGTGGGTTCACGACACCCTTTTACCACCAGCTGATATCTGATTACACCTGTGTGTAGGAGGGAGGGTGGTTATGTTTGGGAAGAGTGCAGAGAGCTGTGTGATGTGGGTTCACGACACCCTTTTACCACCAGCTGATATAAGATTACACTTGTCTGTGTTTCGGGGGTTGTCACATTTAAGAAGAGTGCAGAGAGCTGTGTGTTGTGGGTTCTCAACACCCTTTTACCACCGGCTGATATCTGATTACACCTGTGTGTAGTGGGGGGGGGGGGGGGGGGGAGGGGAGCGAAGGGTTGTCACATTTGAGAAGAGTGCAGAGAGCTGTGTGATGTGGGTTCACGACAACCTTTTTACCACCAGCTGATATAAGATTGCACCTGAGTTTAGGGGGGGGGGGATGTCATGTTTGAGGGGAGTGCAGAGAGCTGTGTGATGTGGGTTCACGACAACCTTTTTACCACCAGCTGATATAAGATTACACCTGAGTTTAGGGGGGGGGGGGGGGTTATGTTTGTGAAGAGTGCAGAGAGCTGTGTGATGTGGGTTCACGACACCCTTTTACCACCAGCTGATATAAGATTACACTTGTCTGTGTTTGGGGGGGTTGTCACATTTGAGAAGAGTGCAGACAGCTGTGTGATGTGGGTTCTCGACACCCTTTTGCCACCAGCTAAAAAAGATTACACTTGTCTGTGTTTTTTTGGGGTTGTCACATTTGAGAAGAGTGCAGAGAGCTGTGTGAAGTGGGTTCACGACACCCTTTTACCACCAGCTGATATTAGATTACACCTGTGTGTAGGGGGGGGGGGGGGTTGTCATGTTTGAGAAGAGTGCATGGAGCTGTGTGATGTGGGTTCACGACACCCTTTTACCACCAGCTGATATATGATTACACTTGTGGGTAGGGGAGGGGGGGGGGGGCGGTCATGTCTAAGAAGAGTGCAGAGAGCTGTGTGATGTTGGTGCATGTACACCCTTTTACCACCAGCTGTTATAAGATTACACTTGTCTGTGTTTCAGGGGTTGTCATGTTTGAGAAGAGTGCAGAGAGCTGTGTGATGTGGGTGCATGTACACCATTTTACCACCAGCTGATATAAGATTACACCTGTGTTTAGGGGGGGGGGGGGGGGTTAAGTTTGGGAAGAGTGCAGAGAGCTGTGTGATGTGGGTTCACAACACCCTTTTACCACCAGCTGATATATGATTACACCTGTGTGTAGTGGGGGGTTTAGGGGTTTGGTGGGGGTGGGGGGTAGGGAAGGGTTGTCACATTTGAGAAGAGTGCAGAGAGCTGTGTGATGTGGGTTCACGACACCGTTTTACCACCAGCTGATATATGATTACACTTTTGGTAGGGGGGGGGGGGGGGGTTGTCACATTTGAGAAGAGTGTAGAGAGCTGTGTGATGTTGGTTCTCAACACCCTTTTACCACCAGCTAAAAAAGATTACACTTGTCTGTGTTTTTGGGGGGTTGTCACATTTGAGAAGAGTGCAGAGAGCTGTGTGATGTGGGTTCACGACACCCTTTTACCACCAGCTGATATAAGATTACACCTGTGTGTAGGGGGGAGGGTGGTTATGTTTGGGAAGAGTGCAGAGAGCTGTGTGATGTGGGTTCACGACACCCTTTTACCACCAGCTGATATAAGATTACACTTGTCTGTGTTTCGGAAGGTTGTCACATTTGAGAAGAGTGCAGAGAGCTGTGTGATGTGGGTTCAAGACACCCTTTTACCACCAGCTGATATCTGATTACGCCTGTGTGTAGTGGGGGGGGGGGGCGGGGAGGGAAGGGTTGTCACATTTGAGAAGAGTGCAGAGAGCTGTGTGATGTGGGTTCACGACACCCTTTTACAACCAGCTGATATATGATTACACCTGTGTGTAGGGGGGGGGGGGGGGGGGTTGTCATGTTTGAGAAGAGTGCAAGGAGCTGTGTGATGTGGGTTCACGACACCCTTTTACCACCAGCTGATATAAGATTACACCTGTGTGTAGGGGGGGGGGGGGTGGTTGTCATTTTTGAGAAGAGTGCAGAGAGCTGTGTGATGTGGGTTCACGACAACCTTTTTACCACCAGCTGATATAAGATTACACTTGTGGTAGGGGGGGGGGGGGGGGTTGTCACATTTGAGAAGAGTGTAGAGAGCTGTGTGATGTTGGTTCTCAACACCCTTTTACCACCAGCTAAAAAAGATTACACTTGTCTGTGTTTTTGGGGGGTTGTCACATTTGAGAAGAGTGCAGAGAGCTGTGTGATGTGGGTTCACGACACCCTTTTACCACCAGCTGATATAAGATTACACCTGTGTGTAGGGGGGAGGGTGGTTATGTTTGGGAAGAGTGCAGAGAGCTGTGTGATGTGGGTTCACGACACCCTTTTACCACCAGCTGATATAAGTTACACTTGTCTGTGTTTCGGAGGGTTGTCACATTTGAGAAGAGTGCAGAGAGCTGTGTGATGTGGGTTCAAGACAACCTTTTACCACCAGCTGATATCTGATTACGCCTGTGTGTAGTGGGGGGGGGCGGGAAGGGTTGTCACATTTGAGAAGAGTGCAGAGAGCTGTGTGATGTGGGTTCACGACACCCTTTTACCACCAGCTGATATATGATTACACCTGTGTGTAGGGGGGGGGGGGGTTGTCATGTTTGAGAAGAGTGCAAGGAGCTGTGTGATGTGGGTTCACGACACCCTTTTACCACCAGCTGATATAAGATTACACCTGTGTGTAGGGGGGGGGGGTGGTTATGTTTGAGAAGAGTGCAGAGAGCTGTGTGATGTGGGTTCACGACACCCTTTTACAACCAGCTGATATAAGATTACACCTGTGTGTAGGGGGGAGGGTGGTTATGTTTGGGAAGAGTGCAGAGAGCTGTGTGATGTGGGTTCAGGACACCCTTTTACCACCAGCTGATATAAGATTACACTTGTCTGTGTTTCGGAGGGTTGTCACATTTGAGAAGAGTGCAGAGAGCTGTGTGATGTGGGTTCAAGACACCCTTTTACCACCAGCTGATATCTGATTACACCTGTGTGTAGTGGGGGGGGGGGGGGGGAGGGGAGGGAAGGGTTGTCACATTTGAGAAGAGTGCAGAGAGCTGTGTTATGTGGGTTCACGACACCCTTTTACCACAAGCTGATATCTGATTACACCTGTGTGTGGGGGGGGGGGGGGGGAGGGGAGGGAAGGGTTGTCACATTTGAGAAGAGTGCAGAGAGCTGTGTGATGTGGGTTCACGACACCCTTTTACCACAAGCTGATATCTGATTACGCCTGTGTGTAGTGGGGGGGGGGGGGGGGGGGGGAGGGGAGGGAAGGGTTGTCACATTTGAGAAGAGTGCAGAGAGCTGTGTGATGTGGGTTCACGACACCCTTTTACAACCAGCTGATATAAGATTACACCTGTGTGTAGGGGGGGGGGGGGTGGTTATGTTTGGGAAGAGTGCAGAGAGCTGTGTGATGTGGGTTCACGACACCCTTTTACCACCAGCTGATATAAGATTACACTTGTCTGTGTTTCAGGGGTTGTCATGTTTGAGAAGAGTGCAGAGAGCTGTGTGATGTGGGTGCATGTACACCATTTTACCACCAGCTGATATAAGATTACACCTGTGTTTAGGGGGGGGGGGGGGGGTTAAGTTTGGGAAGAGTGCAGAGAGCTGTGTGATGTGGGTTCACAACACCCTTTTACCACCAGCTGATATATGATTACACCTGTGTGTAGTGGGGGGTTTAGGGGTTTGGTGGGGGTGGGGGGGGGGGGTAGGGAAGGGTTGTCACATTTGAGAAGAGTGCAGAGAGCTGTGTGATGTGGGTTCACGACACCGTTTTACCACCAGCTGATATATGATTACACTTGTGGTAGGGGGGGGGGGGGGGGTTGTCACATTTGAGAAGAGTGTAGAGAGCTGTGTGATGTTGGTTCTCAACACCCTTTTACCACCAGCTAAAAAAGATTACACTTGTCTGTGTTTTTGGGGGGTTGTCACATTTGAGAAGAGTGCAGAGAGCTGTGTGATGTGGGTTCACGACACCCTTTTACCACCAGCTGATATAAGATTACACCTGTGTGTAGGGGGAGGGTGGTTATGTTTGGGAAGAGTGCAGAGAGCTGTGTGATGTGGGTTCACGACACCCTTTTACCACCAGCTGATATAAGATTACACTTGTCTGTGTTTCGGAGGGTTGTCACATTTGAGAAGAGTGCAGAGAGCTGTGTGATGTGGGTTCAAGACACCCTTTTACCACCAGCTGATATCTGATTATGCCTGTGTGTAGTGGGGGGGGGGGGGGGGAGGGAAGGGTTGTCACTTTTGAGAAGAGTGCAGAGAGCTGTGTGATGTGGGTTCACGACACCCTTTTACAACCAGCTGATATATGATTACACCTGTGTGTAGGGGGGGGGGGGGTTGTCATGTTTGAGAAGAGTGCAAGGAGCTGTGTGATGTGGGTTCACGACACCCTTTTACCACCAGCTGATATAAGATTACACCTGTGTGTAGGGGGGGGGGGGGGGTGGTTGTCATTTTTGAGAAGAGTGCAGAGAGCTGTGTGATGTAGGTTCACGACAACCTTTTTACCACCAGCTGATATAAGATTACACTTGTGGTAGGGGGGGGGGGGGGGTTGTCACATTTGAGAAGAGTGTAGAGAGCTGTGTGATGTTGGTTCTAAACACCCTTTTACCACCACCTAAAAAAGATTACACTTGTCTGTGTTTTTGGGGGGTTGTCACATTTGAGAAGAGTGCAGAGAGCTGTGTGATGTGGGTTCACGACACCCTTTTACCACCAGCTGATATAAGATTACACCTGTGTGTAGGGGGGAGGGTGGTTATGTTTGGGAAGAGTGCAGAGAGCTGTGTTTTGTGGGTTCACGACACCCTTTTACCACCAGCTGATATAAGTTACACTTGTCTGTGTTTCGGAGGGTTGTCACATTTGAGAAGAGTGCAGAGAGCTGTGTGATGTGGGTTCAAGACAACCTTTTACCACCAGCTGATATCTGATTACGCCTGTGTGTAGTGGGGGGGGGGGGGGGAAGGGTTGTCACATTTGAGAAGAGTGCAGAGAGCTATGTGATGTGGGTTCACGACACCCTTTTACCACCAGCTGATATATGATTACACCTGTGTGCAGGGGGGGGGGGGGTTGTCATGTTTGAGAAGAGTGCAGAGAGCTGTGTGATGTGGGTTCACGACACCCTTTTACAACCAGCTGATATAAGATTACACCTGTGTGTAGGGGGGGGGGGTGGTTATGTTTGGGAAGAGTGCAGAGAGCTGTGTGATGTGGGTTCACGACACCCTTTTACCACCAGCTGATATAAGATTACACTTGTCTGTGTTTCGGAGTGTTGTCACATTTGAGAAGAGTGCAGAGAGCTGTGTGATGTGGGTTCAAGACACCCTTTTACCACCAGCTGATATCTGATTACACCTGTGTGTAGTGGGGGGGGGGGGGGAGGGGAGGGAAGGGTTGTCACATTTGAGAAGAGTGCAGAGAGCTGTGTTATGTGGGTTCACGACACCCTTTTACCACAAGCTGATATCTGATTACACCTGTGTGTAGTGGGGGGGGGGGGGGGGGGGGGGGGGAGGGGAGGGAAGGGTTGTCACATTTGAGAAGAGTGCAGAGAGCTGTGTTATGTGGGTTCACGACACCCTTTTACCACAAGCTGATATCTGATTACGCCTGTGTGTAGTGGGGGGGGGGGGGGAGGGGAGGGAAGGGTTGTCACATTTGAGAAGAGTGCAGAGAGCTGTGTGATGTGGGTTCACGACACCCTTTTACAACCAGCTGATATAAGATTACACCTGTGTGTAGGGGGGGGGGGGGTGGTTATGTTTGGGAAGAGTGCAGAGAGCTGTGTGATGTGGGTTCACGACACCCTTTTACCACCAGCTGATATAAGATTACACTTGTCTGTGTTTCGGAGGGTTGTCACATTTGAGAAGAGTGCAGAGAGCTGTGTGATGTGGGTTCACGACACCCTTTTACAACCAGCTGATATTAGATTACACCTGTGTGTAGGGGGGGGGGGGGGGTTGTCATGTTTGAGAAGAGTGCAGAGAGCTGTGTGATGTGGGTTCACGACACCCTTTTACCACCAGCTGATATCTGATTACACCTGTGTGTAGGAGGGAGGGTGGTTATGTTTGGGAAGAGTGCAGAGAGCTGTGTGATGTGGGTTCACGACACCCTTTTACCACCAGCTGATATAAGATTACACTTGTCTGTGTTTCGGGGGTTGTCACATTTAAGAAGAGTGCAGAGAGCTGTGTGTTGTGGGTTCTCAACACCCTTTTACCACCGGCTGATATCTGATTACACCTGTGTGTAGTGGGGGGGGGGGGGGGGGGAGGGGAGCGAAGGGTTGTCACATTTGAGAAGAGTGCAGAGAGCTGTGTGATGTGGGTTCACGACAACCTTTTTACCACCAGCTGATATAAGATTGCACCTGAGTTTAGGGGGGGGGGGATGTCATGTTTGAGGGGAGTGCAGAGAGCTGTGTGATGTGGGTTCACGACAACCTTTTTACCACCAGCTGATATAAGATTACACCTGAGTTTAGGGGGGGGGGGGGGGGTTATGTTTGTGAAGAGTGCAGAGAGCTGTGTGATGTGGGTTCACGACACCCTTTTACCACCAGCTGATATAAGATTACACTTGTCTGTGTTTGGGGGGGTTGTCACATTTGAGAAGAGTGCAGACAGCTGTGTGATGTGGGTTCTCGACACCCTTTTGCCACCAGCTAAAAAAGATTACACTTGTCTGTGTTTTTTTGGGGTTGTCACATTTGAGAAGAGTGCAGAGAGCTGTGTGAAGTGGGTTCACGACACCCTTTTACCACCAGCTGATATTAGATTACACCTGTGTGTAGGGGGGGGGGGGGTTGTCATGTTTGAGAAGAGTGCATGGAGCTGTGTGATGTGGGTTCACGACACCCTTTTACCACCAGCTGATATATGATTACACTTGTGGGTAGGGGAGGGGGGGGGGGCGGTCATGTCTAAGAAGAGTGCAGAGAGCTGTGTGATGTTGGTGCATGTACACCCTTTTACCACCAGCTGTTATAAGATTACACTTGTCTGTGTTTCAGGGGTTGTCATGTTTGAGAAGAGTGCAGAGAGCTGTGTGATGTGGGTGCATGTACACCATTTTACCACCAGCTGATATAAGATTACACCTGTGTTTAGGGGGGGGGGGGGGGGTTAAGTTTGGGAAGAGTGCAGAGAGCTGTGTGATGTGGGTTCACAACACCCTTTTACCACCAGCTGATATATGATTACACCTGTGTGTAGTGGGGGGTTTAGGGGTTTGGTGGGGGTGGGGGGTAGGGAAGGGTTGTCACATTTGAGAAGAGTGCAGAGAGCTGTGTGATGTGGGTTCACGACACCGTTTTACCACCAGCTGATATATGATTACACTTTTGGTAGGGGGGGGGGGGGGGGTTGTCACATTTGAGAAGAGTGTAGAGAGCTGTGTGATGTTGGTTCTCAACACCCTTTTACCACCAGCTAAAAAAGATTACACTTGTCTGTGTTTTTGGGGGGTTGTCACATTTGAGAAGAGTGCAGAGAGCTGTGTGATGTGGGTTCACGACACCCTTTTACCACCAGCTGATATAAGATTACACCTGTGTGTAGGGGGGAGGGTGGTTATGTTTGGGAAGAGTGCAGAGAGCTGTGTGATGTGGGTTCACGACACCCTTTTACCACCAGCTGATATAAGATTACACTTGTCTGTGTTTCGGAAGGTTGTCACATTTGAGAAGAGTGCAGAGAGCTGTGTGATGTGGGTTCAAGACACCCTTTTACCACCAGCTGATATCTGATTACGCCTGTGTGTAGTGGGGGGGGGGGGCGGGGAGGGAAGGGTTGTCACATTTGAGAAGAGTGCAGAGAGCTGTGTGATGTGGGTTCACGACACCCTTTTACAACCAGCTGATATATGATTACACCTGTGTGTAGGGGGGGGGGGGGGGGGGTTGTCATGTTTGAGAAGAGTGCAAGGAGCTGTGTGATGTGGGTTCACGACACCCTTTTACCACCAGCTGATATAAGATTACACCTGTGTGTAGGGGGGGGGGGGGTGGTTGTCATTTTTGAGAAGAGTGCAGAGAGCTGTGTGATGTGGGTTCACGACAACCTTTTTACCACCAGCTGATATAAGATTACACTTGTGGTAGGGGGGGGGGGGGGGGTTGTCACATTTGAGAAGAGTGTAGAGAGCTGTGTGATGTTGGTTCTCAACACCCTTTTACCACCAGCTAAAAAAGATTACACTTGTCTGTGTTTTTGGGGGGTTGTCACATTTGAGAAGAGTGCAGAGAGCTGTGTGATGTGGGTTCACGACACCCTTTTACCACCAGCTGATATAAGATTACACCTGTGTGTAGGGGGGAGGGTGGTTATGTTTGGGAAGAGTGCAGAGAGCTGTGTGATGTGGGTTCACGACACCCTTTTACCACCAGCTGATATAAGTTACACTTGTCTGTGTTTCGGAGGGTTGTCACATTTGAGAAGAGTGCAGAGAGCTGTGTGATGTGGGTTCAAGACAACCTTTTACCACCAGCTGATATCTGATTACGCCTGTGTGTAGTGGGGGGGGGCGGGAAGGGTTGTCACATTTGAGAAGAGTGCAGAGAGCTGTGTGATGTGGGTTCACGACACCCTTTTACCACCAGCTGATATATGATTACACCTGTGTGTAGGGGGGGGGGGGTTGTCATGTTTGAGAAGAGTGCAAGGAGCTGTGTGATGTGGGTTCACGACACCCTTTTACCACCAGCTGATATAAGATTACACCTGTGTGTAGGGGGGGGGGGTGGTTATGTTTGAGAAGAGTGCAGAGAGCTGTGTGATGTGGGTTCACGACACCCTTTTACAACCAGCTGATATAAGATTACACCTGTGTGTAGGGGGGAGGGTGGTTATGTTTGGGAAGAGTGCAGAGAGCTGTGTGATGTGGGTTCAGGACACCCTTTTACCACCAGCTGATATAAGATTACACTTGTCTGTGTTTCGGAGGGTTGTCACATTTGAGAAGAGTGCAGAGAGCTGTGTGATGTGGGTTCAAGACACCCTTTTACCACCAGCTGATATCTGATTACACCTGTGTGTAGTGGGGGGGGGGGGGGAGGGGAGGGAAGGGTTGTCACATTTGAGAAGAGTGCAGAGAGCTGTGTTATGTGGGTTCACGACACCCTTTTACCACAAGCTGATATCTGATTACACCTGTGTGTGGGGGGGGGGGGGGGAGGGGAGGGAAGGGTTGTCACATTTGAGAAGAGTGCAGAGAGCTGTGTGATGTGGGTTCACGACACCCTTTTACCACAAGCTGATATCTGATTACGCCTGTGTGTAGTGGGGGGGGGGGGGGGGGGGAGGGGAGGGAAGGGTTGTCACATTTGAGAAGAGTGCAGAGAGCTGTGTGATGTGGGTTCACGACACCCTTTTACAACCAGCTGATATAAGATTACACCTGTGTGTAGGGGGGGGGGGTGGTTATGTTTGGGAAGAGTGCAGAGAGCTGTGTGATGTGGGTTCACGACACCCTTTTACCACCAGCTGATATAAGATTACACTTGTCTGTGTTTCAGGGGTTGTCATGTTTGAGAAGAGTGCAGAGAGCTGTGTGATGTGGGTGCATGTACACCATTTTACCACCAGCTGATATAAGATTACACCTGTGTTTAGGGGGGGGGGGGGGGGGTTAAGTTTGGGAAGAGTGCAGAGAGCTGTGTGATGTGGGTTCACAACACCCTTTTACCACCAGCTGATATATGATTACACCTGTGTGTAGTGGGGGGTTTAGGGGTTTGGTGGGGGTGGGGGGGGGGGGGGTAGGGAAGGGTTGTCACATTTGAGAAGAGTGCAGAGAGCTGTGTGATGTGGGTTCACGACACCGTTTTACCACCAGCTGATATATGATTACACTTGTGGTAGGGGGGGGGGGGGGGTTGTCACATTTGAGAAGAGTGTAGAGAGCTGTGTGATGTTGGTTCTCAACACCCTTTTACCACCAGCTAAAAAAGATTACACTTGTCTGTGTTTTTGGGGGGTTGTCACATTTGAGAAGAGTGCAGAGAGCTGTGTGATGTGGGTTCACGACACCCTTTTACCACCAGCTGATATAAGATTACACCTGTGTGTAGGGGGAGGGTGGTTATGTTTGGGAAGAGTGCAGAGAGCTGTGTGATGTGGGTTCACGACACCCTTTTACCACCAGCTGATATAAGATTACACTTGTCTGTGTTTCGGAGGGTTGTCACATTTGAGAAGAGTGCAGAGAGCTGTGTGATGTGGGTTCAAGACACCCTTTTACCACCAGCTGATATCTGATTATGCCTGTGTGTAGTGGGGGGGGGGGGGGAGGGAAGGGTTGTCACTTTTGAGAAGAGTGCAGAGAGCTGTGTGATGTGGGTTCACGACACCCTTTTACAACCAGCTGATATATGATTACACCTGTGTGTAGGGGGGGGGGGGTTGTCATGTTTGAGAAGAGTGCAAGGAGCTGTGTGATGTGGGTTCACGACACCCTTTTACCACCAGCTGATATAAGATTACACCTGTGTGTAGGGGGGGGGGGGGGGTGGTTGTCATTTTTGAGAAGAGTGCAGAGAGCTGTGTGATGTAGGTTCACGACAACCTTTTTACCACCAGCTGATATAAGATTACACTTGTGGTAGGGGGGGGGGGGGGGTTGTCACATTTGAGAAGAGTGTAGAGAGCTGTGTGATGTTGGTTCTAAACACCCTTTTACCACCACCTAAAAAAGATTACACTTGTCTGTGTTTTTGGGGGGTTGTCACATTTGAGAAGAGTGCAGAGAGCTGTGTGATGTGGGTTCACGACACCCTTTTACCACCAGCTGATATAAGATTACACCTGTGTGTAGGGGGGAGGGTGGTTATGTTTGGGAAGAGTGCAGAGAGCTGTGTTTTGTGGGTTCACGACACCCTTTTACCACCAGCTGATATAAGTTACACTTGTCTGTGTTTCGGAGGGTTGTCACATTTGAGAAGAGTGCAGAGAGCTGTGTGATGTGGGTTCAAGACAACCTTTTACCACCAGCTGATATCTGATTACGCCTGTGTGTAGTGGGGGGGGGGGGGGAAGGGTTGTCACATTTGAGAAGAGTGCAGAGAGCTATGTGATGTGGGTTCACGACACCCTTTTACCACCAGCTGATATATGATTACACCTGTGTGCAGGGGGGGGGGGGGTTGTCATGTTTGAGAAGAGTGCAGAGAGCTGTGTGATGTGGGTTCACGACACCCTTTTACAACCAGCTGATATAAGATTACACCTGTGTGTAGGGGGGGGGGGTGGTTATGTTTGGGAAGAGTGCAGAGAGCTGTGTGATGTGGGTTCACGACACCCTTTTACCACCAGCTGATATAAGATTACACTTGTCTGTGTTTCGGAGTGTTGTCACATTTGAGAAGAGTGCAGAGAGCTGTGTGATGTGGGTTCAAGACACCCTTTTACCACCAGCTGATATCTGATTACACCTGTGTGTAGTGGGGGGGGGGGGGAGGGGAGGGAAGGGTTGTCACATTTGAGAAGAGTGCAGAGAGCTGTGTTATGTGGGTTCACGACACCCTTTTACCACAAGCTGATATCTGATTACACCTGTGTGTAGTGGGGGGGGGGGGGGGGGGGGGGGAGGGAGGGAAGGGTTGTCACATTTGAGAAGAGTGCAGAGAGCTGTGTTATGTGGGTTCACGACACCCTTTTACCACAAGCTGATATCTGATTACGCCTGTGTGTAGTGGGGGGGGGGGGGAGGGGAGGGAAGGGTTGTCACATTTGAGAAGAGTGCAGAGAGCTGTGTGATGTGGGTTCACGACACCCTTTTACAACCAGCTGATATAAGATTACACCTGTGTGTAGGGGGGGGGGGGGTGGTTATGTTTGGGAAGAGTGCAGAGAGCTGTGTGATGTGGGTTCACGACACCCTTTTACCACCAGCTGATATAAGATTACACTTGTCTGTGTTTCGGAGGGTTGTCACATTTGAGAAGAGTGCAGAGAGCTGTGTGATGTGGGTTCACGACACCCTTTTACAACCAGCTGATATTAGATTACACCTGTGTGTAGGGGGGGGGGGGGGTTGTCATGTTTGAGAAGAGTGCAAGGAGCTGTGTGATGTGGGTTCACGACACCCTTTTACCACCAGCTGATATAAGATTACATCTGTGTGTAGGGGGGGGGGTGGGGGTTGTTATGTTTAAGAAGAGTGGAAGGAGCTGTGTGCGTGATGTGGGTTCACGACGCCCTTTTACCACCAGCTGATATATGATTACACCTGTGTGTAGTGGGGGGTTAGGGGTTGGGGGGGTGGGGGGTAGGGAAGGGTTGTCACATTTGAGAAGTGTACAGAGAGCTGTGTGATGTGGGTTCACGACACCGTTTTACCACCAGCTGATATATGATTACAATTGTGTGTAGGGGTTGGGGGGTGGGTTGTCACATTTGAGAAGAGTGCAGAGAGCTGTGTGATGTGGGTTCTCGACACCCTTTTACCACCAGCTAAAAAAGATTACACTTGTCTGTGTTTTTTTTGGGTTGTCACATTTGAGAAGAGTGCAGAGAGCTGTGTGATGTGGGTTCACGACACCCTTTTACCACCAGCTGATATAAGATTACACCTGTGTGTAGGGGGGGGGGGGGTGGTTATGTTTGGGAAGAGTGCAGAGAGCTGTGTGATGTGGGTTCAGGACACCCTTTTACCACCAGCTGATATAAGATTACACTTGTCTGTGTTTCGGAGGGTTGTCACATTTGAGAAGAGTGCAGAGAGCTGTGTGATGTGGGTTCAAGACACCCTTTTACCACCAGCTGATATCTGATTACGCCTGTGTGTAGGGGGGGGGGGGGTTGTCATGTTTGAGAAGAGTGCAGAGAGCTGTGTTATGTGGGTTCACGACACCCTTTTACCACCAGCTGATATCTGATTACGCCTGTGTGTAGGGGGGGGGGGGGGGTTGTCATGTTTGAGAAGAGTGCAGAGAGCTGTGTTATGTGGGTTCACGACACCCTTTTACCACAAGCTGATATATGATTGCACCTGTGTGTCGTGGGGGGAAGGGGAAGGGTTTCACATTTGAGAAGAGTGCAGAGAGCTGTGTGATGTGGGTTCATGACACCCTTTTACCAGCAGCTGATATAAGTTACACTTGTCTGTGTTTCGGGGGGTTGTCACATTTAAGAAGAGTGCAGAGTTCTGTGTGATGTTGGTTCAGGACACCCTTTTACCACCAGCTGATATAAGATTACACCTGTGTGTAGTGGGGGGGGGGGGGGGGTCGTCATGTTTGGGAAGAGTGCAGAGAGCTGTGTGATGTGGGTTCACGACACCCTTTTACCACCAGCTGATATATGATTACACTTGTGTGGGGGGGGGGGGGGGGGGTTGTGACATTTGAGAAGAGTTTAGAGAGCTGTGTGATTTGGGTTCACGACACCATTTTACCACCAGCTGATATAAGATTACTCCTGTGTGTAGTGGGGGGGGGGGGGGGGGGGGGTGGGGGGGAGGTCAAATTTGACCAGAGTGTAGAGAGCTGCGTGATTGTGTGCACGTACACCCTTTTACCACCAGCTGATATAAATTTGGTGATGCTGCCTCTAGTGTTCCATCTTGTATAGGGTCAAAGGTTATATTTTTTGATAGATGTCATGTATGCATCTAGTGTGTGGTCTAACTGCATCATTCCTTTACAGATTTCTTACAAATTTTTTATCGAGGTGTATCTTGGTATAATCTACACACCTTTATTTTTTGGTGATGCTGTTCCCAGTTTTCTGTCTTCTATAGGGTAAAAGGCCATATTTTTATGGATGGTTTGTTTGTGCTCTATAGGCCACATTTCTCAAGGGATTTTGTTCAAATTTTGAATAAAGGTTTATCTTGGTATACAAGTCTCTAGATTTGGTGATGCTGCCTTTAGTGTTCCATCTTTTATAGTGTAAAAGGCCATATTTGGGTGGCTGTCTTTTGTGTGCTCTAACTGCCACATTTCTTGACTGATTTCTTTCAAATTTTCTACAGAGATGCATTATAATAATAATAATAATATTTAATTTTTATATAGCGCTTAATACAAATGTCTCTAAGCGCTTTACAAATATACTATTACTATTACTATTATACTCTAATCTACACACATATTGTTTAGGTAATGCTGCTCCTAGTCTAGACAATAGTCCGAGCCACTAGTGGCGACCTCTCTACGTCATCCTTTTGTTTAAGTGAGGGGAGAGGGAATCTTTGTCCCTCCTTCGAACATAAGGATGACACAAAATCACTACCACTGCCAGGGGATACATTTGCATTGCGCGGCAATACAGATTGCGATATTTCTAGTTATATATGTGAAAATGTGGTTAACTTCCTTGCCTAGTAATATAATAGTATACTCCAATGGAGGCAACTTGTTCTGACGTATATATATATAGGCCATTTGTACCCTGCGAGGGGATGCTACGCTTTGCGTGGACTTGTTTTTGTAAGTGAACTTACTTTCTTCAGGCTTCAGCACCCCTCCCCCATTCCATAGATCTGAATTAGTGCTGTAAGTCAGACGCAATGTTCGTGTTCGGTTCGGTTTGGCAGGGTTCGGTTCGGGGTTCGGTAATATAATAGCAAGCAGCGTTATAGCTACCGTGGTTGGCACTGTGCGATCCCCCTGGCCGGGCCCGACCAGCACGGAGGACTTATGCCCACTCCTGATAAAAGACATTCAGTTCAGTTCAGTTCATTTATTCAATTCATTTCTAAAATGTACAGACAGTTGTACGTGACAAAAAACATACATATTTACAAGTCATGAAATAAAAAGCAATAAATATTATAAGTAGGCCTATTACATTGTAAGAAAATGAATTATGAGAACTTTAAAATAAAGCCAGATTGGCCTTGTGAAAAAAAAAGTCCCCATTTGCTAGAGAGTGATTTGGAGGCTTCATAATAATAGTTTCAAATTTGTACAACAAAGGGAAAAAAAACAAGCAATGGATATGAATATATACATGCATAGAATATGAAATACAAAATACCTACATGTAGATGCCAACAGATATAAAGTGCATCCAAGTAATTACCCGATCCCCCCCCCCCAAAAAAAAAAAAAAAAAAAAAAAAAAAAACAACAACAACCTAAAAACCTAAATTACTTCCTTTTTCAAGTGGATGTTTTCAAATATCAAAGAGTTGCAAACTAAGCATATTTTGAAATAAAATATTGTTTCAATTTTCTTTTAAAGAAAGAAAGAGAGAGAGAGATGCATGAACAAATATAATTGGGAAGTGAGTTCCAGATTGTTGGGAAACTATATCGAACTGACCGTTGTACAAAGGTTTTCCCGACTTTCCATAAATGAAATAAGCTGCTGTTTCGTGTGCCATGGGAATGAATTTCTTTATTTATAGTGAACATTTTAACAATATTTTTGGGGAGGATACTCTTGAAGTAAAAATATCCAAGTAGGATAGTATGATATTGGTATAAATGGAAAATGTTCAAAGTATTCAATTTATGGAAAAGGGGAGCCGAATGAGTAAGATAATGACTACCAGTACATATTCGTATTGCCCTCTTTTGTAATTTGAAAATGACATCTAATTTGGTTTTACTACAATTTCCCCAGACAGTTATACAATATAAGATATGTGATAATATTAAGGCGTTATACAGTGAGAATAAGGCTGAACCAGGAAGACAGCTTCTTAATTTATACATAATACCAATGCATTTAGATATTTTGGTACTTAAATAGTTAATATGTGAATCCCACTTCAAATTTTCATCTATATTGACTCCAAGAAAACAAATAGATTTAGATTTAGTTATTGGTGTAGAATCGATACTTAATGTAAGATCATTGCAGGTTTTAGTCGCATTGGACAGCTTATTATGGAAAGATATAAAACAAGTTTTAGTCAGATTAAGTATTAATTTATTGGCCTTAAACCATTTAGATATGTTATGTAGTTCAACATTAATATTCTCTTGCATATCTTTTAAATCCGGCTGAGTAAAGAACAAAGTGGTATCGTCTGCATACATAATAAAGTCAAATTTGGTAGATGATTTTTCAATATCGTTAACGTATATGAGAAATAATAGGGGACCTAATATAGAACCTTGTGGAACCCCGTGTTTAATTAAACTATGAGTGGAAGAAGCATCATTGAATATGGTAAATTGATAACGACTACATAGATAGTTTTTAAACCATATGAGTGGGAGGCCATGTACACCATAATGCTGTAGTTTACATAATAGAATATCGTGATTAACTATATCAAACGCCTTTGAGAGATCTATAAATATTCCTATTCCAAAATCGTTATTTTTTACTGAAGATACAATTTTATCCTGTAAATCTATAAGAGCATGACAAGTCGAGTGGTTACTTCTAAATCCATATTGACTGTCTGTTAAGATGCTGTTAGCTATTAAGAATGAATACAAACGTTTATACATACATTTTTCCAGTATCTTTGAGAAGCATGGCAATATTGAAATAGGTCTATAGTTTTTGCAGAGATGAGAGTCATTTTTCTTATAAACTGGTACAATTTTAGCAATTTTAAGTTTGTCTGGTACATTACCTGTACTTATAGATAAATTAAATATATAACATAAAGGCTTTACAATCGAGTATAATCTTTTTTACAATATTACTGTTGATGCCGTCAAAACCACAGGAGTTACTTTTCTTCAGCGATTTAGTAATTTCAAGAATTTCAGATTCAGTAATAGGCTTTAAAAATAACGATTTCGAAAGTGGATCATTTAAATATCCTTCAAATGTATCATTTCGTGCAACAACCTGAGAAGAAGTTAAAATATTTGTGCAGCAATTAATAAAATATGAATTGAATTCATTAGCTATACATTGTGAGTCATCTATTCTTTTGTCGTTGCATAAAATATACTGAGGTGGATTACGTTTGGATTTACAAAGTAGTTTGTTTATGACGGACCAAGTACCCTTGATATCATGCTTGGTTCGATTCAATTTATCACAAAAATATTTCCTTTTCACTTTATGTAATATATTATTAACTTTATTCCTATATGTTTTATACTTTGCTTGATTTGAGGGTGAGCGATCATTAAGAAATTTCTTATACAACTTATTTTTTTTCTTGATATATCGTAAAAGTCCTGGTGTTATCCAAGGTTTACGTATACATGATTTCTTATTGTTACTAGTACATAGAGGTAGATTTCTGTCATATAAAACTAAAAGCTTACTTAAAAACAAGTCATAAGCAGTATTAACATTATTGCACGAATACAATGAAGACCAATCCACTTCGTACAGTTCTCTTTGTAATTTCTTTACACCATCATCTGTTACTGCACGTCTGAAATTAATTGTAGTATGCTGACTCTTTGTCAGCAAATTAGTTTTATCCAACACAAGAAAAATAGGTAAATGGTCTGTTAACTCAACAGAAAAACTGCCACTTTCCAGATTTCTTTCGAATGTATTAATAAAAATGTTATCAATGAGAGATGCAGTATTCATAGTAATACGAGTTGGATATTTGATGACAGGAGTAAGACCAAATGAAAAATTAATGTTTAGGAAATCGTTTGTATTTTCATCAGTTGATTTCAGTAAGTCTATATTAAAATCACCTGTCATAATAATTTCTCTTTTTTCAGTGCTAAGTTTTTCAAGCGTTTCAGAATAAAAATGTATGAATGATTTAATATCTGTGCTAGGCTTTCGATAAAAAACACCAACCGTCAGCCTATCTCTATCTTGTCTAAACAAATCTACACATAAATATTCACAAGTGGAATCACTTTCTACGGAGTGTGTAATTGATTCTCTTCTTTGAAAATTAATGTCATTTTTAATGAAAATACCAACACCTCCGCCTCTACCAGATTTTCTATCAACGTTGACAAACTTGTATCCATCTAAATGAAATGGAATTACTGGTAAACCACATATCCATGTTTCTGATATAGCTATAACTGAAAAACTGTTCTTTATGATAGATAGAAAATTAGAAATGTTCTCAAAATTTGTATGAAGGCTTCTGGCATTTAAGTGAATCATGCTGAATTCGGCACAAGACTGGAAATGTTCATTAAATTCAAAAGGGGTGTAGCTGTTACAAGCAAAATCTGGGTTATTGACATGCAGATCAGGATCAAGATCGTTAAGTGGGTTGTTCATACGAAAGTTCATTCTTACTTATAAGATTACACATTTTGATCGTAGCAATAAAGAAAGAAGAAGAGAGCGCAACTCTACAAAAATAAGTATTACAAACTATTCCGCACCTGAAGCATAGATGGAAATACATGTAAAAATACATGCAACATGCAAAAGAACGAATGTGGGAAGAATTGATATATTTATATTCTTTCATTATAGTCATAAAAGTCAAATTTATTATACGGAAATACAAAAACAACTTAACAAAACAGTTAAGCATAAACAAATACTACATTGATTGAAAATTCCAAGCAATGAATATATATATATATAAATATATGTAAAACAGAATTACATACAAATAGTACAAATAAAAATAAGCGTTCACTTTGTCAAAGTTTGTTATCGAACGATAAAAAGGGAAGTTTTTCCCTCCAGAAGATTGTTTAGTTCAGATTTAACATTTCACTATTCATTTGGCAGAGATTTCAGGTCATCCTCGTTTCTGATGAGTTTTTTCTTATGGTCCTTACCACTCAGTAGAGCAATTATTCTCCCGTCATTGCTCCAAGCAGCTTCAACATGGGGATGTCCTTTTGCCATCGCTAGGAGCTTTTGATTTTTGGCAGTCAAGTCTTCTACTATTGCTCGCTTGCGACCTTTCAGTTTTCGTCGGTTGAGTATAATCTCCTGGCGCTTCCTGTATGACTTGAATTTCACGATGATACCGCGGTAGGTTTTGGTAGGTGCTGTTGGGTCTTCGATGGCGCCGGGAGCAGGCTCTGGAAGGGGTTCACCTGGCATACCAACTCTGTGGCTTCTTTCGATGTCATCGACTGTTAAGTTGACTTTGAGGATGTCATTGACCTTTTTTATAACAATGCTGTCTGTGCTTTCACCCTTTCTCTCTGGGCAGCCAAAAAATCGTAAGCAATTACGGCGGGAATATTGTTCCTGTGCATTGATGTTCACACTGACTGCTTTTAGACGATCAGTATGCTCGTTAACCTTCTTTTTCAGGTCATCTATTTCCTTATCCTTGGCGGTATTTCTGGTCTGCAGATCCATTATATCAGCTTCTTGTATTTCAATTGTTTCCTGCAAGCGGCTGATCTTCTTGTCAATGGAATCTTGTACAAGTGACAAAAAGTTTTTGTTGTGCATTATGTCTTTGATGACCTCTTCTATGAGAACAGTGTTCTCCTTCATCGAAGTAGATCGGGCTCTTGTTGTAGTAGGAGGTTCGCCCATCATGCTGGACAATGGGAGTATATCTAAGGTAGATTTGAAAGTCTTACTATTACTATTGAGGCAGGACAATAGGATGAATGAAGAACTTTGTCTCTAAATCTGTAGACTGGAGTTCGCTGAACTACACCAACTGAACTACACGAATTGCTGACAAGATAAAATTGAAGTCTCAGGCTCACATCAAAATCAGTACATGGTACAGTACAGTTTAGGATGATATGAAGATCGAATCTTTGATATTTATATAACTCACTGATTTCACTCCAAATGGTATCACATTTTGTTCCAAAGTCTTCCGGAGGGATGTATTCCAACAAATTTACACCATTTCACAAAATATCACATAGCAATGAAGAGAAATATGGTGAAAGATCAGAGAGAAAAATTGTAATGTGCTTCTCCAGTCACACTCCATCTATGATGTGCTTCCGACCAGCACGAATTTCACAAGTTAAAAAGCTGCTCTAAACGTAATTATTTACATTCATATTTCCGTCTTTAATCGTGTTTTATTTGCAATTGTACAAGATTCCTGTTTTCGATTTGACAATAAATGATTATTTTTAAAGATTTGCAGAGTGTTGTTTGTCTAAATATGTTACGATTCACGAAAAACTGTCATAATGAATATACCGTACGTACCGATGTATAACGGTATGTATCATACGTATACATGGGTAAATTCAATATGGCCGCCCAGGCTCGATCGATTACTGTTCTTATAAATGTTTATTTATAATAGGGTAAATAAAAAAAGATCGTAATTTTCCAGAAGAAATAAATTGAAGTACTATAATATATATTTATTTCATCATTTATATTGTAAAAATTTTCCGAAATTGTTACACTTATGTATTATGTAACCAACACACATACATACACACACTCAAAATACGAAATACACTTAAATTCCCAAGGCCCAGCACCACCAGATATATATTTAGAATTGACAAACATCCATCTTCACGATAGTCATAATCATCAATCAATCAGAAATATTACAATAATAATAGTTCAAAAAATAAAATATTGCATATTTGTAGGTTCATAACCAGTATTTACGCTACAAAATATCGCTAGATTTTTTTTTCTTCATTGTCACGTATTTCTTCATCTCACTACATGAATTATCACACGTGGGGCAATGCACATTTGTATCCACCGCGCACGTACAACACTGTCAACAATTTGGTTTGAGCTGAGCCTAGTACGCACATGTATTCTTGTTTATAGCTCCTGATCGCGATCTTACAGAGGTCAGAATTTGGGATTTAAATAGCGTCAGTGAAGTTGCGCCCACTACTAAAATGTCTCTAGCTATAACAGTGATCATGACATGAAAATTAGGTACAAAATGACAAGTTTATTAGCTTGCAAAAAAAGGTTTACATTTTTCTGCCGAACATCCGAACCAGGCCTTAGCGTTTGGTTCGGTTCGGTTCGGAAGTGCCATGTTCGGAGAACTTCCGTTCGGTTCGGCGGTTCGTCTACAGCACTAATCTGAATACATGTCTACACCACTGGATTGCTCTACATTTGTCCTTCATTATCGTTGTTACTCTTGCTATTTCAGTGTATTGCCTTTGAATCACCTTTGTATCTACATAGGCAAGTTTCACAGTGTATCTGAGGACAGCCACTGGGCCCCTTTCCTGACCACCACCATCCAGTATATCAGGGATCACTACCCACAGCCATGGAGTCAGGTAAGATCAATAACATTCCAAGACCCTATATATGCACTGTAAATAGGCCATTGCAGGGGAGTGTTTCACAAAGATAAGATCGACTTTAAGTTGGACTTAAATATGGTTGGTGGTGGGTGTTATTTTACCTGACTGCTAAGAAAGCATAAATGCTTGTAAGTAAGCAACTAGACGGCCGACGGCTTTAGGTCCTCTCCGAGGGACCTGGTAATGAGGATTAGTGCCTTACCAGAGGGCACTAGCGCATCAACTTGGTTTCAAACCCGGGTCACCGGATTACTAGACCACTGCTCTACCGACTGAGCTATCGATCGTGCCTCCTCAAATATGGCAGGCTGTTCATTACACTGTTTGCTCTCACCATTATGATCTTCAGATAACATTTTTTCCTTCAATAATGAATTATCAAAAAATGTAAATTCTGTAGATTTGTGACCATGATTTGTACATCCCTGGAGAGAACAATGCCAGTAAATGGTGAGAGCAAATAGTGACATGAACGGCCTGACATAGTTATGTCCAACTTAAAGACGATCTTAGTCTTTGTGAAACACCCCCCAGGAATATGGGCTTCAATCCTGTTAATGTACCTGTCCAATCCAATCTAATAAAAAAAAAAGTAATCTTTTTCATGTGGTGACAAAGGGCTGGGCACACAGCATGTTTATTTATTTGGGCCTTCTTAATCAATGCAGCACCTAAAAGCCCATTTGGACAAAGAAAGGCCAAATTCTCTAACAAAATGAATCAGACTTCAAGAGTTGCTTGACATAGTCATAGTCCACACATACAAGCCATAATCTCTTGGAAAATTAATGGGACTGCAGCAGTTTTTATGTTTTGGTCGGTATTTCAGCTTTCTTGTACATGAATCCACAGATTTATCTCCTCACAAGAGGATGAAAAGGAAAATCCTATTTTTTTTTGTTGCAATAACTAATAAGGCTCATTGTTGCATTTCTAGTGTATGTGAAGATGAGGATAATCTTGATGCCGCATGAAGCAGAGCCTGTAAGTCAATTGAACAGATTATACCTGGAGGATTTGCTGTGCACAAGAAAGGAAGACCTCAATATTAGTTTGTTTGATAAAGAGCAGACTAAACACAATAGTATTTATTATTTAAAAAAAAATCCTATGTGAGGCTGGACAATATACTGCATTATGCATAATGTACATCACTGATTGCAGTAGTGCTCAGTGTGAACATTGAACCACAGATTGGTTTCATCCCTTTGCACATGATTTTGATTTCTTTCTAATGACATTCTGTATATATCCCTCACCCGGTAGGACGCCAAGAAGCTTGTGGTGTTCTTGTTGGGATTTGCTTCTCACCAGGTAGCTGATGTATCCTGGCACAGCTTGGGCATTGACCAGGGATTCCTCACAACAATGGGAGATGTAAGACCATGTAGAAGTACAGTCTCTGTCAGGGTTCCCAGCTCAGGCCTGATAATTACCTGATTTAAATTGGTTTCCCGATTTGTAATCATTTTTTTCTTCCCCCGATTAAAAAAAAAAAAAAAAAAAAATCCTCCAGATTTTACCCCTATTTCCCCTATTTCCCCCTTAGTGCTCACTTACACCCCTGCAGCTATAAATCAGGAACAACCTGGACGAAGGGTCCAATTTTTTTTCTTGTCCGGAAATCGGGGATAAATTAATCAGGTAAAATATCATGGTATTTTATGTTTCCTAGAAGAAAGGAGTCAATAGATTGTATTTGTCTCATGACCAAACAGCATACATGTATATCCACTTAATGATTGGTATGTTCAGTTCCTCAGTGACTGCAATTACTGTTCATTGAAGATTTTCAAATAGGAAAAGGTCTAAATAGTCATCCTTGAGCTTTAGAAAGTCCATCAGGGAAAGTATATAAATAAGGGAAATATGAGGGAATTTTGTGTTAAGAAATTTAACCTACCGTGCTACATAATTACAGTAAAATTCTACCTTTTCACTTACATGATAAATAATTGGATTTTAATGCTTATTAAACACTTTATTTCTTGTATTATTTATGCAACTGGATGTAAATCTAGGTTAAATGTATGTTCTAGAGTGATTGAAATAATGAGTATTTTTGTCTCAACTTTCATTCTAGATCAACTTTTTTGGTTCCTTCCCCGATGCCCATAGTGTAGGTGATGAAGGTTAGTTTTCAATACCTGCCATAGCACCAATGTCCTTTGGCAAGTCATTAATCTACATTTACCACCCTTGACCCAGGTGTAGGATCTGTGCCAGGGAAACCATATTTGATCTCATTTTACCTCTGCAAAAAGTGAGCTTCTTCCAGATCGCTGTTGAAACTTTTACTCTTGATCACCATGAATTTTGCGAATCCCCTTTTTTCCCTTTTTTCCCTTTTTTCCTCTATTTTCTGTTGACAGCTTATGTCATCTCTGATTATATTTTAGGGGGGGGGGGGGTGTCATCATTTCAGGTGAAAGTTCTATTTTTATTTGTAATATGCAGTATCAAAGAGATGCTTTAAACTGTTAGTTTCTTCCATTCAGCTGGAGATTCTCTGTTTTCTTTGTACATCGGTGTGACAACATCGTGCACATATTTCATGATAATTTGTTTCATTGTATTGAATACATTATTTTTTGTCATTTTGGACTTTTTACGATTGATGGTGATAGTCTTCAAAAATCCAAATAAAAGGAATATAGACAGCGAACATATATTATTTCCCGTTCTGTTGCAGGAGGAGATGTTTTATCTGAAGCAGAACTGGATTTACAGTACATTGATACTTTATCAAACTGGTAAGATTTTCTTAAAGAGATATATAAGCCCCCTAATAGCTGAATATAGCATTACAAAATTATAATATTGATGCACAAGGGATCATGTATTTTACGTTAGCTGAACTATTTCAAGACATTTTGTTTGAAAAGATTTTGTGTGTAAACTATGCAAACTAAACCTTCTGTTCATGTTTTAAAAAAAATTGAAATTCATAATTGTATTATATTTCTTTTTTACTTAACTTTACCCAAGATTCAGAAATATGCAGTAGTCTTAGTGTATGGTATTATTGTAGAGTAAAAAGAACTTGACTAGTAGGTTCCATTATACCATATACTCCCAGTTATAAGAACATCATATCTTTCTGAACATACAGGTACGTTCCAGTCAAGGACTTGTATAAACTATATAAGATATATTACAACAACACAGTCATATTGCAAGAGGATGTCATCATAGAATGCACAGCAATTTTGTTCCTTGCCAGGTAAAGTGGCTTTCTTTTAATTCTTTAATCACCTTGGATAGAAATTGTAGAATGCCACAGTTTGGAGTACATGGTACATATTCACTATATGTGTGACTGAAGTCGACTATAGCAATCCCTTGCTTGTTGCTTTAGTTGACCAAAGCAAGGAAGGGGTTAAATCTTGAATGAAGTGTGACTTGTTCATTGTGATTACACATAACTGGTCATATGATTTGATGTAGTACTGTCATTAGTTTTTAATTTCTATACTTGATATGCTTAGGGATTATTCACCATTTTTCTTCTGGAAGCTGTAAATTGATGATGAGTGAAGACTGAATCATTTCATAGCAATGCAGTGAAGTTAAAATCAATAGAGATACCCCGGTAGTACATAAAAATGTACAACAAATTAATATACTGTATATTAGCTGAGATTTTCGAGGGACAGATATTTTCGCGAATGACAGGCTAAAAGACATTTTAGCAAGTCGTTGCTTTTGCAAAATAGCACACTGCAGAATTAATGAATGGGCATGAAGTATTCACAAACTTTCTCACGCCAACACATACACACACAGACTACACAGTTAAGACAGCCTGTCGCACCACATACAGCCGAGTACCGTGACGGTACGGTATGGCACAAACTGTATGAGGATTACGTGCGTTCGTCAGGGTTGGGGTCAACAGCATTGCATTATGAACATAAGGCAGTTACTAGTAGCTAGCGATCGAGAGGATGAAGCACATATTTTTATGCTGATATTTTCGAGCTGCAGAATAATGAGGTGCCAATATTTTTGCATCTTTATAAATTTGCGATAATATGCAATTCGCTAAATTCGCGAAAAATAACAGCTTATACAGTAGATGGAAATAGCTTTGCAAGCTGTAGATTTGAGATTAGTAAAATCTAAATAATTTTATAGCAATGCAGTGAAGCATGCACAAAAAAATAATGATCCTACATTTCTACTAAAAGATGAATTTTTGTAGTATTTTTGTGCAAAAAACAATATTGGCAATATTTATCGCTTTGTTATGCATGAATGCCTCGTACAAAATGCAACATAGTCACACTTGATATTTTTTATTTTTATGAATGACTTATATCGTTATCTCATCCGTTATACAGGTTAGGAGAAAAGTTGGCACTTTCCAAGGTAATACATTTACCATTCTTCAATCATGTATGATGTGTTCAATTTCTTATTATAGACTCTTCAGATGCATACCATAATCTACTTTCATTTATCTTTTGGGGGAGTTGAATATAAAGTGAAACCTGTATCTAAAGACCACTCAAGGGAAACATGTAATGTGGTCTTTATGTCTAGACAAGTGGTCTTTTTATAGAGGTTTTGGTCAAACATGTTTGACTGTAGTAGTAATCTAGTCATTTTAAGGTCGTTAGAAGCCCAAATTACAATGCATGATCACTACAACCCACAACAGTTTTTCTATATCATATCAAGTAGTTCTTGGGATATGGATGAATAGATGGGGATGATGTGGCTTCATGTTGAGCAATGCAGGGGAAAAAATACATGGGTATGGAGCAGTGGCCTGGCAAAAGGGGTATCCATGCATGTAAACTATACAATCCAGGCACAAGTATCGTATGGAAAGGCATTCATCCTTACCAAGTCCCTCAGATAGGACTCCCATGTTGACAGTCCCCTGGAGATTTTGTGACAATCATTTCTTGAAATTGACTTTTAGCCTTATAAGGACAACTGAATTTTGTTACAGAAACAAAATCAGCTTCGTTTTGACCTATATTATCTTATGATTTTATTACATTAATTAGCTTTATAACCAAAAGAATAACAATATCTTATCCCATACTAAGCAGGCTAAAAAAAATGGATTGATGTTTATTTGCACTTTTTTGTTTTGTTTAATATGTAATTGTTTATCATTGCTTAGAGACTTCGGTGGTAAGCGCTTTATAAGCACCGTTTTTATTTATTATTATTATTAAGATACTATTGACACATCTTCCCTTCTTCTTTGCTGACGTAGCTCTACATGGACTACTCTTCTAAGTCGCCTTTCATGGTGGAGGAATTTGAGTCCTACTTCCTTGGGGGTGTTGATGACATGGCATCGTGGAGCCAAAGACTGTGGCATGATACCATTGATATGCTGGAGAATGGAACTGAGTGAGTGGTAGATACATGTAGTATGCAGCAGTCATTAATCTACATTTACCACCCTTGAACCAGGTGTAGAAAGAAAGTAGGATTTATTCCTTGAACACACTGAGTGCTATTTTTTTTTTTTTTTTTTTGGGGGGGGGGGGGGTTGGTGGTATTTTATTGATCAAACAAAACATTTTACAAATCAATGAAATGAAGCCTTTCTTTAACTCAAATAAAACAACATTTCTCTCCTTGTTGTTCATACAAACAAATGTTGCTGTGACTGCCATTTAGTATAAAATTTGTTATACATACCAGATATAGAATGAATATATCTCTCGTCTTTGTAATATTGAATAATTTTCTTCTTCAAAGAACTCAAATTTGGAAATTTGGAATGATGACGATATGTAATGTGTGTAAAATTGTGCTATTCTATCTACAGTGTTTGTGATGTACCCCATAACCCAATCTACATCAACTGCTCCCGGAGTATGGCATCCACCAAGCCCCTGCCAGGGAGATGGAGGACACCACTGCGAGGTCTCAGGAGCAAGATCAACCTCCATGGCTTGGACAAGCAGGATGTAAAGGTCACTCCGTCAACCAGAGGGGTTTATTTGTCACCTGCAGATTCGGTCAAGGTATAATGGGCTCCTTCTTATAAAGAATAGCGATCGCTCCGGTATAATGTAATGCTGTTGTGTTTTTGTTTTTGTTTTTTCTCTTTTTGTTTTTTTGTTATGACTGTAATTACTCTTTTGATTGTTTGTACAAATGTGATTATGAATGATCAATAAAACAAATTTAAAAAAAAATATTTAAAAAATATAAAAAATAGTGATCGCAAGTTGATTGAGAGTGATTTCAATCGCAAATCTGTTCGTAACAGATAGTGGATTGTAAGATTACGATTGATTGGTTAAATTGTGTTTGATTCTCATCAAGATAGGCTACTGTTCTATTTGTGTAACAAAGTTAATGTTCGACTTAGAAGAAAATGTCTTTCTTTAGGATGGTATACCAACCTCTGAATTAATTGTGTTAAATAGTAATTATGTCATGTGATCTCGCTTGAACCAGTAATCATAGATTACATATTACAGTGTGCATATGTACATCACAGTAATTAACTCCTTGTTTTAATTTATTACTCAGAAGTGCATTTGTATTATATAATTGAATTCTCCACATTTAGGGTAGGGTTTATCGTATTCATTGTTGAAGGGTAGTAACCTATTTGGCAGTCCTGATTATTAAACAGTTAGTTTTGGGCACTGTTTCTATCTGAAATCATTGAAGTCCTATTGAGACAAGTTCACTTTTTGTTAACAAACAAACAAATATTGGATTTTGGACTTTATTATGACAGGAACAGCTGCAGGCCATCAGTGAGAGAGTCGGAGAAAAGGCAAGGAGAATTACATCTCCATCAGGAAAGGATGAGAAACCAACATCAACCTTCCATGTCAGAGATCCTTACGCAAGGCTTGGACAGTAAGCAGATTTATTATCTCGTATCGTTGTTCTTGATATGTGATATTGAGGGAAGAGAATTCCAAATGATTGGTCCGTAGTACATTATAGATTTTTGAAAAAAATGTGTACGCATATAAAAATGAAAATCCATAGCATTTCTTGTTCTATGGCTATGGATATTGCAATTTGAATTAAAACAAGCTAAGAGTGACTCAGGGAGAATATCTTTATGACATAATCAAAGTACATGAAAATTCCTACTTGATATAAATATAAATCATCAAAAGGCAAGATTTTGAGTGAACTGAATATAGGTGATGTATGCATGGGCAAGAAACGAGGCATGGTTGATTATTCTAACAGCACTTTTTTGTCATTTGACAACCTATTCCAAACAGGAGCATGACAAAATCAGAGCATTACGGCACCAAAACTGAGGACCTGATCTTAGGAGCTCCTGGATACGGCAAGGAAGGCCAGGCCCAGACCGGACGAGTCTACATCATCTATGGAACTAACCAGGTCTTACATACTGGGTCACATGACTTGGATAAGGAGGCTGATGTCATTCTTCAAGGTTTCCATGTAAATTTTTTTTTTTTTTTTTTTTTTTTGGGGGGGGGGGGGTGGAGGTATTTATTTGTGTAAGGTGTACATATCCTTTAACTAAATCAATGTTCTTTCATAGTTTTTTGCTTACCGATATACATAAATTTTCAATTAACAAGAAAAAAGTACTGGGGAAAATGTATTGTGATAGGAAGCTTTACCTGGTCCTATTCATGCTGCCTTATGGCACGGCTCCACACTAACTTTCTTTGCTGGTGGTTCGTTCTCAAATTTGAGGGCTTATATGCAGTAAGCCTTGGGCAAAATTTTTGAATTTTTGCATATTAGACCGAGATTTTGGGTGCCCACGTGTTAAAGTTGACCCCTGTTTATGGTACATCATGACACTTAATGTACAGTATGGGTTTGAAACTCAAGCCTATCCACTGCATGTGTAGTAGATAGACTAATCCAGGCGGTATAAAGAGGGATTAGTCTACATTCTCTAGACTCGGTACTATACAATTTCATGAAAAGGCAAGGACATAAACCAGTGTCAGTCTGAGAGCAGTGAGAACACTGTCGCCTCATTTGGAAGCAGATCAGAGCTTCAGGGCTATATATATTATATTATTTTTTTCCTACTAAGTTTTGATCCTGAAATTACAAAAAAGGGTTTTTTGGTCAGAAGGGGTGATTTCCAATTATTTTTGTACTGAAACATGAACTCATGGATACATGAAATCTTTGAAGAAAAAAAAAGTGAATTGTAAATATTTGAATTGTAATTTGTCACAAATGGCAAAAGATTCTTCAGAAAATCACATTATTCAGTGTGTTGATAGTGATATTTGTGTGATTCTTAGTTACACTGCATGCACATGTTTTCAGTTTGTATTCCTTGTCTGTTTTGTGTTTTCTCTGATATTTCAAATCTTCACTTTTATTTTCACAGGAAGGAGATAAATTTGGTACTGATGTGGCAGCCCTGGACATCAATCTGGATGGTATCATGGACATTGTTGTCAGTGCGCCGTCAGTGGGGTCCAGGAACTTAACATACCATGTAAGACACAACCCCCGCCCCTTCCCCCTCGCCACTCGCCACTCCCCACCTGTCAGTGCGTCGTCAGTGAGATCCCTCCCCTCTCCTTCTCCCCACTCCCCCTCCCCACTCCCCCTCCCCTCTCCCCCTCCCCTCTCCCCCTCCCCACCTGTCAGTGCACCGTCAGTGGGATCCAGGAACTTAACATACCATGTAAGAATCCCCCTCCCCTCTCCCCCTCCCCACCTGTCAGTGTGCCGTCAGTGGGATCCAGGAACTTAACGTACCATGTAAGACACACTCCCAACCCCCTCCCCTCTCCCCACTCCCCTCCCCACCTGTCAGTGTGTCGTCAGTGGGATCCAGGAACTTAACACACCATGTATGACACACACCCCCCTCCCCCCCAAAAAAAACATAATAATAATAATAAAAACATTTTTAAAAAAAATAAAAAAAATACAGTTAGATAGAAAGATAGAAAGATAGATATTTTGTTTTTAAATGCCTGCCTCTCTTCAATATGTGAAAAGAGGACCTATATCACATCCCTTCTCATTATTTGTAGAGAAGAGAGACAAGATTTCGACACCCTCTTCACAAGCAGATTTTCTTAAACGCATAATTTGTTTTCCTTAGATTTTCAAATATCCATGCCTCTCTAATGCTACCGATGCTATGATTCCAATAAATGTATTCTGCTGAGTATTTGTTGTTGAATTACATCTTGAAGTGTCAAGAAATTATCCTCAAATGTTGATTGTGTAGGAGACCATTTTTTTAAGGCTTTTCAAACGTGAAATACTCTGTGAAATGACTGAATCTTGCTGATGATCACAAACACTGGAAAGCCCTGCACAAAGAACTGGACATACATGTAATGTGTACTAAAAATGTCACAGTATTAAACGATGATAAACTTTTTCTAGTTATGTTAAAAATATTAAGAGTATTTCTAAGCCACTCTCTAATACAGGGAGAACTCTTTCAATTATTTAAATCTTTTCTTTCATTCATATTGCCTATGTTTAAAATGTATGTTTTCTATTTATCAGGGAGAAGTGTACATATTCTATGGAAGTAAGACGGGTTGGTCATCTTCGTCTCCAGACGTCACGATCACATGCACGGTGAGTTTTACTTCAAATTCAACATCCATTGTTAATCCTCTTTCTTTGATAATGGCTTTACTCTGGAATGAAAATGAAAAGATATACTAGTTTTCCCACTACATCAAATTACCTGAATATGGAAAGTAAAAGGTTGCTGTGAGCAATGAAGTATCTACCCATACCCACTTCTTTATGCATGATTATAGGGCCCTGTTTCATAAACCTTGTTATCAATTACAAATGTTAAATCTCTGTGACAAATCTGCTCTCAACCAATCAAATGCCACGATTTGTCACTTATCGTAACTTGTTATTGGTATCAAGTTTTATGCAACAGTGCCCAGATGTGAAGTACATTTTTACCTCTATTTCTTTTTGTTTTGGCCTTGACATTCTACTGCAGCATGTGTAAATGAGCTTGTCTTGTTCCAGCTCATTTTTTACTCATTTTAAGTGTCACATTATGGACATATCTGATAAAGTGAATGCAATATGACAAGTATTTACTGTTAAAGGGAGTCACTCATCAGTTTCAATGTGCAGAAGGCCATAATTCGCTGACACCAGACTTGGTGGAAATACCATTAATGAGTACAAATCTGCACACAGCAAATTAAACACGTTGGCCAGTCAAGAATTCCCCCCTAATCTCTCAGAGAATACTCAAGAGTCTTCAAGTGACGGAAAGCAAAGCATTACATAAGCTCTAATGGTCATAAAACCGAAGGCTAACTCTGGTGATTGACAACACCCGTTATTGGGTAAACACCCGAACGGTGTCGAATTCCCCATGAGAGCTGACTACTGAGTGTCTTTAACTTGTTAGAAGAGATTATATTCCACATACTAAGAATCTTGCTCTACGATTGGTCAAAAGTAAATCGCGTGATGAAAGATAGTTAGCCCATCATTGATGGGAGAAGAAAGGTTTGTTGCACTGTGTAGATAGTAGTACTATCTACACAGTGCAACGCACTTTCACTGAAGATAGAAGTACTATCTACACAGTGCAACACACTTTAATTTTACACGCTGCGTATTGCTCTCCTCTTTAAGCGCTTTTAGTGTTAGTACGCAAACTTTGGTCACGCGCGAACTAAATGGTCACACCACCATATATTGCATGCGCTGTACGTATCGTACACCGTTTGCTAGCTGTTAATTTATGACTTGTTGCTCTAAAATGACGGAAGAAGTGAAATGTTTCCGATGTGGAATATAAAGCAAATAATCACCTTTTGGTTTGAGGCGATGGCAAACTATCACTTCCTCGGCGATCTGCATGTATACGCTATATTTCCTCAGCTTCGCTTCGGAAAGATAGCTACATCCAGATCGCCTCGGAAGTGATAGTTTGTTCCATCACCTCACCAACGGTAGTTATTTGCTTACTATCTGAACAGTATACATTGTCAGTTTATATTTTCAGTACATTCTCATTATATATTATTAATAGCCAACATATAAGTTCACTTTGTGCCACATTTGTAACAACCAGCACAACAAAACGTTTTCTGTGAAAATTGCCTGTACTGTCTGTTCCCAAATTATAGCTGAAGTACTGCAACTTTGGCCGGTCATTATCTACTGGAGACTTCAACTATGATGGTCATCCTGACCTCTTGATAGGGTCACCATACGCTCCAGCCAGTGGTCTTCCACAAGCGGGTATGGTGTCTATCCTCTATGCAGGGCTAAACTACCAAAGTGAGTCTACGCTTGAAAGTTTAGTTATTTTACTGTGATTATGCATAAACCAAAGTGAGTATTTGTAAATGTAATTGTAGCATCCTGCGATGCACGATGAGGGTGTATTCAGGTTCACAATCACGTTGCCATCTGGTTTACAAATCGCATTGATGAAATTTCAAATTTTGAGGTAATTTCTGTTTTGGCCGGTCAGTATCCACTGGTGAATTGAACCATGACGGTCATCCTCACGTTTTGATAGGGTCACCATACGATATATAGATAATCATGAAGCATTCAAGGCTCATCCAGATATGACTTGGCAAAAGTGCAGCGGTTATTTTACGATGACATAAAGTGCAACACGCTTCACATTTCTGTTTCTTATGACACAGAGCTCAATGAATACAAACAAGTCCCTTGTTGCGTGTAGTTGCCATTCACTTTTATAAATGTAAAAAAATGCAGTTGCTTTTTTCCTTGCCATATCTGAAAAAGCCTTTACTCTTTGAAGTTATATAATGCTATCATATCAGTTTGTACTATAATAAGTGCATGTATCTTTCATGCGCAGATTATGTTGGTGTACATCTCACCGAGAATGATATGAATTACACATACAAAGGAGATCAGGTAAGTGCAAGGATAAACTTGAATAAAAAACAATTGGATGTGTTAGCGATGTATAAAGAATGGAAATATCTGTAAACGAAACCTCATTCAATGTCGTCACTCTGCATGGACAATATCCATGAAATGTTGATACATTTACGATCAATAGGGGTGTTTAGGGTCAAGTGATGCCTAAGACGTGTGGAAAATGTAGCATGTTGGAAGAAAGAAAAGTTCGAAAATTGTTCAGATGGTCTAGGCTGTTAAGATTTACAAAATCATGATGTCGGTCAAAAATGTTCAATAGAATGATATGCCACTGGTCTCTGCTATCAAAGAACAATAAATGTGATTCTTGGATAAAAACATACCTAAGTCCTAGGTTTTGGACGTTCTTGTGCACGCATTTAGAAATTTAACCAGCGGCCAAGAAATCTGAATACCAACACATGACTTCTCTGAAATCATTAGGTATATTCAAATGTATTCAACTGTATTCAAAAGACAAATATACTTCTTGTTTTATCTTCATCTTTCAGGAATATGGATGGTTTGGCCATAAAATGTTGATGCACATAACACCAGGTCATAAACCGTTATTTGTTGTTTCCCAGCCAACATATCGCCTGTGCTTCAAGTGAGTCTGAATACTTGTTCACGAGAAATGTGCAAATCCATTTCACATTGTTTTTATGCTGTTTGAGTATGACATTAAAGGGTTAAGCTTTAATCAATGAAGTAATTAATGTTTAAACTACTTGATGAGATTTTATTGAGCTCTCGTTAAAGCTCTATAATTTTAGCCTGTGAATGCCGAAATTGATCAGTACAAAGTTATTACTGAATTTGTTTTTCTTGTAAATGTAGGACCTTGTACTGATGTCCTTGCATATGCTGTATAATTTGTTCTCTTTTAGATATTCGGAAAGATCGTTGTCATTCTTTTGAAATTGATTTTGTTCTGATGCAGTTCATAGCTTTGTGCACTCCATTTTTATCTAGTCCTGCTAATGTTTATGTTTTCCTAAACACCTTCATTCTAATAATGTAAACTTTTATTTCAATTCTTGATGTCTGTCTTGAGTTTCTGAATGAATGTAATTCACATAGATCCTAAGTCAAACTTAACTCTAAGTTGGACTTAACAATTATGGAGAGCCATTTGTAGCCTTGAAATTAAATATATACATAAGCAAAAATTCAAGTTTTTTAGACTTTTCATAAATTCCACATCAAGAGCAATGAAATCTCCTCGATATTGGAAAATATGAATGATTTGAATCAAAATGTTATGCCTTTAAAATAACTTTTACAATTGTATTCTCAAAGATGCTAACAGCTTTCCATAACTGTTAAGTCCAACTTAGAGTTAATTTTCAACTTAGAATCTTTGTGAAACACCCCCTGGATTTCTTTTCCTTAGTTCGAACTGCTCCTACTCGGACCATGACATTCAGAGTGTTGGTGCCCTCTCCATCTTCTCTGCCGGGCCCTCCCCCGCTCTCCTGGCTGTGCTCAAGGGGCAAGATACCTTCCAGAAGCTGGGAGCGGGATTCGCTGTTGGGGACCCCTTTGGGAACGGCAGTCTAGTCCTGGCCGTTGGATCAAATACAAAAGGTAGAGTTTTAAAGCACCACTGCACTACTTATAGCTACTTGCGCCCTCTATATAGCAAACAATGCCCAAGTGGTGACCATTGTTCCCTCATGATCCCCTTTTTCTTATGTTAATTGAGAGCTGATTTGATGAGATAACCATCTGTCAGTGACCATGCAGGGAGGTCTAATCCCTCCTGGCTAACTAGTGCAGAGGGGCTTTAAAGTTGACTTTGATCCCGTTCAAAGGATTATAGCTAGTACGATGAATAGTTTTGTACAGCATGTGCAAGCACTTGCATCAGCGTATGAGTGTAATGCAGATTTGCAGTGTTTTATTGATGGGTGTAGCCAGGGCCGGCAGCGAATATAGTTTTGACATATGGAATCTTTTACATGTAAATGTATAAGTCTGCATGTTTATCATGTATACAATGTACATTAAGCCAACAAATTCATCAAAAACTTTTCGTAATAAAGCACCACTCCATGTTATCTTTTACCAGATGTTGATGGGGAGATTCTCGATGTGCCAGTCAAGCTGACCGATGCTGGACAGGTCACTTTATACAACTTGGACATCAGCTCTCCCTCCACCCTTCTGCATGATCCATCCGGTTCCAGTACCGCTAGCAGACTACTAAGGCCTCACCTTGAACATCAGGAGGGTGTTTCCCTGGGTCCTATAGCGCTGTATGAGGGCGACAGACAGTATGGGAGGTTTGGAGGAGAGCTCATGTTCCAGGATGTGACAGGAGATGGAATAGGTAAGAAGGAAAACAACATCCTTGAGAACAAGTAAATGCATATCCAACACAAGCAGATAGATCATTTACTTTGTATTCTAATTGTTTGACTTGTATCCATGCCAGACTCCAAGGGGGGTGTTTCACAAAGATCCTAAGTTGAACTTATCTCTAAGTTGGACTTAACAATTATGGAAAGCCGTTAGCATCTTTGAAAATATTTTGTTAAAGTTATTTAAAAAGCCACAAAATGTTGATTCAATTCATTCATATTTTCTATTATCGTGGGAGATTTCATGTTCATGATGTAGAATTTATGAAAAGTTTAAAATACTTGGAATCTTTGCTTTTTAATATATTTCTTTATAAGGCTACAAATGGCTCTCCATAATTTTTAAGTCCAACTTAGAGTTAATTTTGACTTAGAATCTTTGTGAAGCACCCCCCAGGTGTATAGATCTGGGATCCCATGCTCTGAAATCTATTTCAGGCTTCATATGTCTAACAAAAATGCATTCCTTTATTTTAAATCCTATTTCTTCTTGACCTTTTTTATTCAATTTCCTTCCCTCTTCTGCTTGCTTGCTTGCAGTATATGTTTCTTTTGCATCCATTAAAAGTAGTATTGTGTTTTCTTTAGTACACTTTCCGAGACATGGTAGAATCCAGTTTGTCTGCCAGTAGCTTCTTTTTTTGTAACGTGAAGATGTGAACAAATTTGAGATTATAGTCATCAACTGTTGAATATTTGCTTTGTAATGATATTGAATATATTTAAATGTTATGATTTTCTCATTCATATGTTCAATATTCAGATGATTTGGTTGTCAGCGCTCCATTTAGAACTCAAGACATCAGTGAAGAATTATTCAAAGGTAAATTAACAGAAATTAATAAAAATTAACATGTTTGATGTCAAACTAAATGACTCAGTATTTGATAACACCACATTTTATATCCAGCTTTCTTGAACAGTTTTCCTTGTATTCCTAGTGTTCTATCTATTTAATAGTTCACTTTCTGCTGATGAGGAAATGCATAGCAGTCATCTTTAAAAGAATTTGGTATGAGAAATTTCTCTTGTGAGATAATTCAATTACTGATCGGAAATTAAGCAGAGACATATTTCTAAAGGTAAAGAGCCAGCCGTCTTTTTTTTCTACAACTTTAAAATTCTGACTGTTTAAACTAGTACATTCTTTATCTTGTCTAATTGATAAATTCAGAGGATGGTTCTTCTGAAAAAGCAAATTGTCAATTCCTCTTGAAAAGAAGTTTATTGTGTTTAGAATTGGATGCTTCTCAGTTTGCAATGGTCACTCTCTCACATACAGTTCATAAGGCCTAAAAAAAAAGATGTTGTATTGCCCTTTAGGTGCCAAAACATGGGTCGGTCGGTCAGAATTTTCTTCTTTTTTTAAAAAACTTTTTTTTTGTCGTTCCTCTTTGGGCTGATATCTATGCATTAATATTTGTTTTCTCTAAAAAACGGTGAAAAAAAAAAAAATGAGCCTAATGAACTTATGAGTCACCTGTGTATTCTTCCTTGCAGTTGAAGAGGGAAGCATCTTTGTCTACAAGGGTGGTCCATTGTTTGGAACAGGCAATGTGACCAGGTCATGTGACTTCCTCTCACTCGTCATACCGTGTCCTACACAAAAGGTCAGTTTTTTACATTTCCCTTTTCACTACCCAAGGTCTCCATGGTGAAATAGGTCTGATTAAATCAGGAACATTTTCCGAAATATGAATAGGATAGTTAAAACTGCTTTTGATTTTTGCCAAAATTTGTCATGATAAGGTGTAATGCTTATTTTAGGCATTTACCAATAGGATGCAGACATCAATGTATTTGGATTAGCATGTGAGCGTCCATGAAAGGGCAACTGGTTGGAATGCTCCCAAGGGAGTGGAGAGTTTGCACTGCTAAGTGCAGAATAGTGACAGAATCCAGTGTCCAGTTAATGATGATGTAAGTGCTCTGGTTGGGCACGTTTTGACTGATAAAGTGCTCTTACAAGAAACAGTCCATACATGCCAACTGTTCAGATTAAAGAGGAACATTCCTCTTTTTGGGAGAAGATAATTATCATTTTAATGCAGGTGTTCCTCTTCCTGTACAAATTTGTCTGTAGTATTGAATAGGAGAGTTAGGATTGTTCCTCTTTTTTTTTTAAATGGCATAATTTGTACAGATTTCTGATTTTCAAATGTTGGCATGTATGAACAGTCTAATATGTTTATTATAATCTGTGTTTTATGGCTATTGTGTAAGTTTATGCTATTTCTATTTGATTTTCTCTGTTCTACAGGCATACAGCGTATTATCCAGCAATGAAGTAAGTTAATTAACACTTATTCAACACTTTTAAAAACGATAGATCTAATAAGACAAATAGGATGATGATTTGAGTTCACATGCAAAAATTAAAGAATGTACTTCTCCATTTTTTGGTTCCTTTAATCTTTGAAGCAAAGATTAACCTCCTGACAAGTCTTTGGTGTTATGAAATAAAGTGCCCACAAAACAAAGTCAGCGTCCGTGAAAAGCAGAATTAAGATAGACCATCAGGAATTCTGTCTTCATTTCTGGCAATCTTTCTTCCAGGACCTTGCATGGAGTGGTGAAGTGTGACGTCATCAAAAAATCTATTTTTGGAATTTCTCAATTTTTTCTTCATTTTCCGAAATACCCCCCAAAATAACGTCCAAATGTCGAAAACCAATTGAATAAGGTTAAGTATTGGCTGAGATATGACCATCTGAATAAAAAGATTGCCTATGGGAACTCAGTGTTATATTGCTTTGGTTCATAACATTACGAGCCTGAGCAATATAACACCGAGTTCCTATAGGAAATATATTTATTCAGATGGTCATATCTCTGCCAATACTTTACATATTCAATTGGTTTTCGACATTTGGACATTATTTTTGATGCTCTTTCGGAAAATGAAGAAAAAATTGAGAAATTCCAAAAAAAATGGATTTTTATGACGTCACAGCTTCAGTACACTGTTATCTTTACTTTTCTTAACATCCATTTCCAATTGGTGAAATGTCTATTTTTAAATATTTATATTTACCGCTGAGGGCATTTGTGAGAATTAAGATGTTAACTCAAGTAGAGGTGTTGTTGTGTAGAGGATAATTTATGTTGTTGGCTACTCTGAAATATACTTGCATTGATTTAGTTAAATTTTTGAAATATTTTTTTGTCACTTAAAATAAATTAAGACCAAATGTACATTGATTTCATCAAAATCAGGAATTTTACAGGAATTTAACAAAAAGCTCATATTGACATAATTTTATTGCTGACATAACTTATTGTACATTTTGTCTTTTACAGGGTGGATCACGATTCGGTTCCAAATTGACAACATGGAGATTTAGTGAGGTATGAATTGTCTGATCACATATTACATTTTTGTTATTCCTAGTTTAAAATGTTTTTGTTATAGCCAAAAGTAGAACCATGATATTACATTTCTACATCATGTATAATAGAATACCGGTACATTTGTGTTATTAAATTGCTGTCAGATGTGGTTCTGTTTAAAGCATATCTGCGCTAGTTTGGCTAGGAGGGATTAGACCACCCTGTGTGGTCGCTGACAGATGGTTATCTCATCAAATCAGCTCTCAATTAACATAAGAAAAAGGGGACCATAGGGGACCAACGGGCACCGCTTAGGCACTGTTTGCTATAAAGAGGACGCAAGTAGCTACAATTAGTGCAGTCCCTCTTTAAATGTGTAGATTTGTGTTTTTTGAGAGAAGTGACTTCCTAGTAATATTATATTGGAGCCCTTCAGTTTCTCAGTGATTGACATTCATACCAAACATCAAAATACATGTATCCACAGCTTGACAGTAATGGATATCAGTGCTGGGGGGGGGGGGGGGGGGGGGGTGTTTCACAAAGATCCTAAGTCTAACTTAACTCTAAGTTGGACTTAAATATTATGGAGAGCCATTTGTAGTCTTAAAATAAAATATGTTCAAAACTTTTTATAAATTCCACATCAAGAACATGAAATCTCCTTGATAATAGAACATTATGAATGATTTGAATCAACATTTTATGCCTCTTTAAATAACTTTTACAAAATATTTTAATAGATGCTAACCGCTTTCCATAATTTTTAAGTCAAACTTAGAGATAAGTTCAACTTATGATCTTTGTGAAACACCCATCAGGAATGTGTTCTTTTAGTTGTTTACCTCAATACAGAATTTATTTTTTACCTGTCCATGTTGTTTTGTTCTTTCCTTTCTTTTCTTTATTGTGGGAGGATGTGAAGAAAAAAACACATATAATATTTGTCCTTGCCAATAAGATCTTTGAGATCCAGATATTTTGATAATGTGCAAGTAAATTAAAGGGAACCAAAACCAACTCTCCATGCCTTTTGCACATCAAATTTCATGTTTTTCCTTCTTTCTTGTGATTGAGATAATCTACTCCCCTGAAAGCAAGATATAGAATGCAAAATGATATTCTACTGCATATGTTATGAAGTCGGATCAAGAAGACAAATAAATACGAAGAAAACAAAAAAATTGTGACATTTTATGTACAAAAGGCATGGAGAGTTGTCCACAGATGATGTCATCAAATTGAATACCGCCCTCTAGTGACTAGTCATTTCATAAAGCTCTAACTTCCTTATTCCTTGCCCGATTTTGTTCAAATTTTCACTGATTTTATTCAAATCTTTTAAACTTTACAATAAAAGTAACTTAGTACGAAGGTTTTGGTTCCCTTTAAATCATAATTACATTATTAATTTGCATACGGTTGTGTTACTTTACACTTTTGTTTCTGCTTCTAGAAACCTCATCTGGTCATCAGTGCACCTCGGAGTAACAGGGCAGAGAGGCTTGCAGGGGAAGTCTACGTTTACACTCTCTAGATGAAACGTTCAGCTCAGCAAGGCAGAGGTTGGGTCTGGAGTACGTGCTTCAAATTGGATTGTATGAACAGTGGCAATATCTGATTGAATGAAAAGATTGAGCAATGGATGCTAGAGTGATTGATTGCTGAATGGGTGAATGAATACTGTAAATGCTGTTATTTTCGCATGATTAATTCTTCGCGCTGAGCGACCCCGAATCATATTCGCTGGTTCTTAAATTTGTGTTGCACTCAATTTAACCCGTCCAAAACATGCATAAAAAGTCATGCTTATATTTTCATGAGTTCTAAACTTTGCGTTTGCCGATCTTAGTGCGAAATCTGCGAATATGAATGTACCGCGAATATTTCTACTTTTACAGTAGATGGATGAATGAATGGATGGATAGATGAATGAATGAGAGAGTGAGTGAGTGAGTGAGTTAGTGAGTGAGTGGATAATGAATGGTGGACAGATGGTCTTGCAATATAATAATCATGTGAATTTATTTTATTCAATGTAAAAGTACTAAAGAAACTCTTTTAACATACTATGCAAGAACATATATTTATTCTAAGCAATTCAAAGTAAAACATTATAAGGATTACACAATGGATGGATAAAGGAATTAATGAACTAAGAATGGGGAATGGATGGTTTTACAATACAATAATCATGTGCCTTTATTTTATGTCATGGAATACCGCTTCGAAAACTTGTTAACGCACTATGCAGATCAAAAACTCGTTATAGATCTACTTTGCAGTGACGTGTGTGGTTTTATCATGTTCTTAAAAATTACACATTACTCAGATCACAACGTATAGTCTAGTATGATAACCATACTCTTAGTAACAATTGATTTACATACATGTATAAAGAAAAGAGATTAATAGTTCAGATACAAGAATATAAACAAAAATCACTTTAGTAATAAGTCATGAAATTCATTAGTAATGTATGGACACAGAAATACCAAATACCCTGGTGATTAACTAGTATATGAGCCCTTGTCCGAACCATGGCATTAACTTGGTACACTTGGATTGATAAACATGCTGCATCCATCTCTTGATGAATAATGATGTGAGAATCAGCAAAGTCAAATCTACCGTAGAGAGTGTCTACCGTACAAATTCACAGGAGAAAAGAGAGTGATAGTATGCTGATCCGATCTGCTGCGTGCCTTAATGTCCAGGGGAATCCCACGTAGTATCTGCAAATTGTACCGTGAAATAAGGGGAGAAATTGAAGTTCATATCAAGGAGGATAGATTAGAATCATACTTCCGATAATTCCTCAGATCAAACTTAAAGAATAAGTTCCAAGTTGTGGAAATACGTAAGTCCGAAACAGTTGTGGAAAATGAATTTCTCTATACTGACAAACCCTTCTTAGACCTAGCTGTACTTATTACCCCGTACTCACAAGATTAGGCCTAAAAAAAAAAATTGATGACTTGGCGTAACGGGTCACTGAAAATTAGGGTAGGTAGGGCGATTTTTGTTGTTGTTGTTGTTGTTGTTGTTGTTGTTGCTTATATTTGCATACATGAAATTAGCCATTCATACACATACATACATACAGTGGCGTAGATAGGTCCTCAGACCTTGGGGATGATCTGATGAGAGGGGTAGACCACAATATGTTCAAATAACTCCACGCACACACACACACCTATATGGACACACACATATATGGACACACACACTGTGTGAGCAATCCTCCTCGGTATCCGTGACACTGACAGGCGTGAGTGTTGCAACCACGTATCGATACCCGAAATCTTGTAATAGTGACACTGTTTCAGACAACAGCAAATCAGAAAACGGACCACAGTTTTCCTTAGATGCCTTGATGTTCTTAACCACAAAATTATCAGCGGCCAGATCTTGAACGATTTCTCCGATTGTTGCTTCAATGTCCACCTTCCGAAGAACGCTGACTAACACGTGAGCACCAAATTTACCCGTGAACTGAACGCCATAGGACGCCATGTTGGGGATACAATCGCCTAGCGGTACTATGGCGTACCTGCCCGCTGCACTCGGCGCGCAAGCTGGCCCAAACACGGCGCGGCAAAGCCCAGAACGAAAGCAACAAACATCCGGGTTTTCCCCACTGCGTTATCGATATTTACGCAATCGCAATCGGATCAAAAAAAAAAAAAAGCGTAGGGTCGGCGATAAAAATAGGGTCGGGCGGGTTACGCCAAGTCATCAATTATTTTTTTTAGGCCTTATGAAGGCATTTCTCTAACTCTTGCTATTGAAGATGGGTCAGATAATATATCTTCATCTACTGCAGATTTCAACATATTTTCAGTTGATGTTTAGTCGAACGTATGTACAGTATGAGATTTAAAGATGTAGATTCATGATATACATATAGTAAATTTGTACTATTTCTACTATGCACTTATGTAACGGCATACACATGGCCGTATTTACCAAATTATATCAAACATCAAAACATTACTGAACTCTTGTAAGTTTTGACATTAAATTGCATCTCATTCAAACAAATGTATAAGTTTCAATTTAACTGTGAAAAAATGGTTCACTAGACATATTATTAGATTTTCAATATATCTATCTCATTGAGAAAATGTTACTGATAAAAATGAAGTAACCTCAGGCATTACTGTACAGACACTCCACATTCTGAGTCAAACTTGAGTTGTATTAAACCAGACAATGAATTTCTAAACTTTAATAAACTTCCATAAAATAATGACACTGTCCTCATCCTTATCAATTCACTATTAAAGCTAATATTGATTACAATACTCAGTTATGCTCTACATATCTTAAGGACTGTAAATGACAGCCTTCTTCATTCAGCTTGTTCTCGTCTCTACTGTACGAGAATGTATGTCATCGCAGTGACGTGACCAAAACAAGAACTACTCTCTCGTATCCTTCCGTAAAATCACTCATTGATTTAAAAACATACAATACATGATAGTACACCTGATCTTAATTCACACATTCAAAATAAGTGTTATTGTACAAATGATTGCAGTACTTTTGCAACTAACCTCCATTATTAGTAGTAGTAGTATTTATATATTACGCTTTTCCCAGAGCGGCCCAAAACGCTTACAAAAAGAAGAATCCTAAAAAATCCATTCTTCTTTCTAATCTGGAGTTTCCTCTTTTATCATCAAAGTATAAAGAACATTGCAGCCAAGTATGATGGGGTATTGTCTTGTCTCTTGCTAGGGATGTCATTGCATGGTGTGCAATGTATAAACAGTATGTGAACATATTATCAATTCTGTGTTCTCATATGCCACTCAATAACTCATTTATATAATTTCTGTAGGTACAGTCTTTCTTGCACACTTCACTCATACTGAGCTATGCAGATTGGGCAGACATAATCTCCTTCAGAGGGTATGCTTATTCCTACACACTTATAGTGACACCATCTGCCACATTCCTTTTGTCATATAAAAATCATAAATAATTATAACATTCATATTTACAGATAAGTAAAGAACATACAAATAACATACGGTAATGAAAGACAAACACAAAATACAAATATATATACGAATGAGAAAACCGGCAAGAAAGAACAAAGTCTTATGTGGTGCTGGTCCCTTACGACATGATGAAGAATTTTACCCTATAACACTTAACACCTTACACCTAACAACTAACACCTGATTGCATATATGTATATACACATACCTCACATCATACCCAATCTACTGGCAATCTTGGTTTGCTGCAGCCCACCATGTTACAAACTAGGTGGCTTTTTTATGCTTGGAGAAGTTTGGAGAGCACATAATTGCGCATGCTTTTGGCATAATCTCCTTCAGGGGTATGCTTATTCCTACACATTTTCAGTTTCAGTTTTATTTTTCATTTCCAACAGAACAGTCATTTTGACAAGAAATCAGATATACAATTCAACGTTCAATAACATAATACATGGTTTAAAGTTACGGAATAGAAAGTATACATAAATATCCAGTGTAATGGTTTTTCTTAAGTTTGTTAAGATAAACCTGTGGAAATGGAGGGATCCATTGAAAAGCAGAGCTTGTAAAGTGTGGATCCTTCACTTATAGTGACACCATCTGCCACATACCTCACATCATACCCAATCTGCTGGCAATCTTGGCTTGCTACAGCCCAACATTTCACAAATTTTACATTGCTTAGGTGGCTTTTCTGATGCTTTGAGAAGTTTGGAGAGCACATAATTGCGCATGCTTCTGGCATAATCTCCTTCAGGGGTATTCTTATTCCTACACACTTATAGTGACACCATCTGCCACATAAAAATACCTCACATCATACCTAATCTGCTGGCAATCTTGGCTTGTTATAGCCCACCATGTCACAAATTTTACATTGTTTAGGTGGCTTTTCTGATGCTTTGAGAAGTTTGGAGAGCACATAATTGCGCATGCTTCTGGCATAATCTCCTTCAGGGGTATGCTTATTCCTACACATTTTCAATTTCAGTTTTATTTTTTATTTCTAACAGAACAGTCATTTTTACAAGAAATCAGATATACAATTCAACGTTCAATAACGTAATACATGGTTTAAAGTTGCGAAATAGAAAGTATACATAAATATCCAGTGTAATGTTTTTTTAAAGTTTGTTAAGATAAACATGTGGAAATGGAGGGATCCACTGAAAAGCAGAGCTTGTAAAGTGTGAATCCCTCACTTATAGTGACACCATCTGCCACATACCACACAGCATACCCAATCTGCTGGCAATCTTGGCTTGCTACATACAGCCCACCATGTCACAAATTTTACATTGCTTAGGTGGCTTTTCTGATGCTGTGAGAAGTTTGGAGAGCACATACTTGCGCATGCTTCTGGCATAATCTCCTTCAGGGGTATGCTTATTCCTACACACTTATAGTGACACCATCTGCCACAGGTATTCTGTGATGAAGACAGAGACCATTCCAGAAATGCCAAGGTCTTTCTTCTGCTCTAGGTAGTTGTATTTGAAGATCTTATTCTGTCGCTCTATTCCATTATTGGTATTTAACTGAAGATCTTTCTTCTGCTCCAGGTAGTAGTATTGAAAGATCTTATTCTGTCGCTCTATTCCGTTATTGGTGTTTACCTGAAGATCTTTCTTCTGCTCCAGGTAGTCGTATTTAAAGATCTTATTCTGGGGCTCTATTCCGTTATTGGTGTTTAACTGAAGATCTCGGTCAATGGAACTAGGTGTTCCTCCGTCGAAAAATGGGCATGATCTGAAGAGTATAACCTTAATTATGCGTATGAATATGTTGCAACAGTTGTATCCCCTTATTCCATATCCTTGGTTGTGTTCATCCTATCAAAACATGTATCCATTATTCCACCGTTTCCCATTAATAGCGGCTGATAGCTACAAAGAACACAGAAGGACCTGAGAAACGACGTGAATAGTACGTAGCCTGGTTAATTTGGATAGGGCACGCTTTTTTCCACAGAAACCGCGCGAAACATTTTGGAAACCATGCAGGAATGAAGATGTGAGAAAATTAGTGATTGATTTATTATGTTTGCAGCTGCATGGCTTCATAGATGGTTTGACCAAGAGGATCATATTTGTGTGACAAAACACGATTTTGTCAAAGCAAACGACTGACACTTTAGATATGGAGCTATCAGCTTGGTACTACATGTAGATCTCCACTCAAGTGATGACTTGAAAGCGGCAAAGGCAGCTTCATATACTCCGCAGGTTGTGTTGCATGAGCGCACCTTCTCATCATTCCCAATACCTTCTGCTTGCACGAGGTCATGCCATTTTCTGTCTTGCTTGACCACCGCATCCATGCCTGCTTTTGATGAAAGTCACACAGGAAAGTTGTGCATTCTACAAAAAGCACATCTTTTAAGAGAAATCAGTCATAAAGTATGAAGGATTCCAGTCCTTGCATCCATTGTTTGATGTACTGAAGGCCTAGCAGTATTGCTCAAGCAGTCTCGTATTGCACAACAAAATTCTCCGACTGAATAGCTGTGATTGGTCTTTACGGCCCAAAAGAACAATGGAAAGGCATATTTCATTGTGCGGTATGTTGCATCAAGAAGGCAAAGCTTGTTGCCATATCTAGGACAAAGATTTGCCTTGTCACTTTCTTTTGAGAGACCATCTTCCTCTCCTAGATTTGCCTGATTACCTTTCGTGGGAATATCTTTCTTGTGTGCATTTGCCTGATTAATCTCTTTTGGTGTTCCATCTTTCCTTTCTAGGTTTGCATGATCACTTTCTTTAAGGTGGCTCTCATTCCTTCTTACGTTTGAACAATTGCTTTCTTTTGCATATTGCATGTTTTGTAATTATGTACAAATTTATTTACCTGGAAATGTCTCTTTGATGGCTTTAATTTCTCTTTCAGAGAAATCAGTTATAATATGATCGATTCCAGTCCTCACCATCTTCTTGCATTCATTGTTTGATGGTCTGAAGGCCAAGCTGTATCGCTCTAGCAGTCTCGTATTGCACAACAAATTCTCCAACGACTGAAAAGCCGTGATTGGTCTTTATTGCCCAAAAGAACAATGAAACGGCATATGTTGTTGTGCGGTATGTATAGCATCAAGAAGGAAAAGCTAATTGTTGCCATATCTAGCACAAAGATTTGCTTTATCACTTTCCTTTGAGGGGCCACCTTTCTCAGGTAAATTTGCCTGATTCCCTTTCATGGGGATATCTTGTGTACATTTTATGATAAGTTGACACAACAAAGGTGCATCCACAGACGTCACATTTAGCCCACGTCAATGCTGTACGTCTTGCCCCTTACATTCTTGCTGGAGCAAGACAGCATGTAACACAATGCACCACCTTGCAGAGAGGTTTTGGCATGTTTGATTAGACTATTCCAAACGTATTGGATCTCTGCATACTTCGCCATGTGTAATGGATTGAATCCTCGCACCAGAGACAGTGCATTCTGATGGTTTTGGCATGCTTGATGAGAGTGTTCCAAACGTAATTCCTCATGATCTCTGTAGCTTCGCCATGTGTAATATGGATTGAATCCTCGCACCAGAGACAGTGCATTCTGATGGTTTTTGCATGCTTGATGAGAGTGTTCCAAACGTAATTCCTCATGATCTCTGTAGCTTCGCCATGTGTAATGGATTGAATCCTCGCACCAGAGACAGTGCATTCTGATGGTTTTGGCATGCTTGATGAGAGTGTTCCAAACGTAATTCCTCATGATCTCTGTAGCTTCGCCATGTGTAATGGATTGAATCCTCGCACCAGAGACAGTGCATTCTGAAATGCCAAATAAATAAAGAAAGAAAGAAGGAGAGAGAAAATAAAACAGATCGAAATAGAATTTAATCTCATATGCAAGTATATACAAATCAAAATCTATATTTTTTACTTCAACAAAAAAATAGGTGTGCTAATGCATTAGAGAGAAAAATGAGGAGAACAGTGTGGTTGATTATTTTATCTTGCTCCAATTTTTTTCGAGAGAAGTCCCTGCATCATATAAGATTTTGCGGAATTGTGAATAACAAGGAGAAAATCTCAACTTACCTTGTGAGGATTTGTTTTCTACAGCCTTGGTTATGAGCTCCTTATTGGTTTGGAGTCTCTCTGCAGCTGCTCCTACTCTGGCTATCTTCTTTTTCTTTCTCGTTGGAAGATTTGAGGGTGATGGCTGGCTCCTTTTCTTTGATGATGTGTTCTTAGGTAGGCCCTCCACTAAGCCATTTTCATTACGGAGCTTCATTTGCACTATTATAAGGAGCAGGTCCAACTTGTCATCCATCATGTTCAGTACATCATCCGAACTCAAGTAAGTCATGTCTCTTAGTAGGTTGACTTTTTCCCTGCACTTAAGGGCCAATTGCTTTTTGGCAGAGGGCAAATGACCTTGTTTCTTTGATGATGATGTTGTGTTCTTCTGGTGTTCCTCTACTAAGCCACTTTCATTACGAACCCTAAGTTGCACTGTCATAAGGAGCAAGTCCAACTTGTCATCGATCATGTTCAGCATATCATCTAAACTAAAGTACGTCATGTCTCTAAGCAGATCAATTTTTTGATTTCATTTTCCTTTCCCTGCACTTAAGGGCCAATTGCTTTGGAGTCTCTCTGTAGCTCCTACTCTGGCCATCTTCTTTTTCTTCCTCAGTGGAAGATTCGAGGGTGATGGCCGGCTCCTTTTCTTTGATGATGTGTTCTTAGGTGGGTCCTCCACTAAGCCACTTTCATTACGGAGCTTCATTTGCACTATTATAAGGAGCAGGCCCAACTTGTCGTCCATCATGTTCAGTACATCATCCGAACTCAAGTAAGTCGTGTCTCTTAGTAGGTCGTCTTTTTCCCTGCACTCAAGGGCCAATTGCTTTTTTTGCAGAGGGCAAATGGCCTCGTTCTGGGAGTTCCTCCAATATGTTTTCATCAGCTGGCTGCTCTAATTGATCGGGCTGATGGTCTCCCAAGTCTATACCTTGGTCTACAGGCACCTCAAGAGAACATGTTTTTTTTTTTCTTTCTTGGCTTCGACGGGGAAGGTTGTGGTGTTTGTTGACGGCGACGATTTCCATACTTTTCACGCCTGCAATAAACTACTAAGTCCAAATCTGTCTCCTTCAACTGCCCTGACTGAACTGACTCCTGACGCCTTTACAATTATTTTTTTTAGGGCAAATGGGTGGTATTTGCCATCGTGGATGTGCAACAAGAGAGTTGGTGCAGTTTTTAATTGTAATATAAAGATTTATTGTGATATCAGCCTAATCTTACATAATCCTGGTTTACACAAGATACTATCACATTCTGCTGTTTCATAAAACATGTACAGTACATGCATAGCTGCCAACATTTGGAATTTTCAATTAGTAACATTTAACATTCGAGAACAGTACAACGAATCGTCTTCTTTCACTAATAATTTAAGGAAACGTCTGAGCTTCGCCTAAAATAGCTTTGGTTATGAGCTGAATATTTTATTTACTTTAAACAAAATGTATTGCTGGTCTTTACCTTCAGGGCGATCAAATGTACCATCGATGACAGTATTATCCTCAGATGTTTTGCACTTTTGATGTTGTTGGACTCCTGGAGTTCTTCTCCTCTTACAATGAAGAGGAAGAGAGGATGTTTTCTTATGGCTCGATGAGGTGTCCACACCTCTCTTCTTGGTCTTTTGAGGACGTTGCTCCCTCTCTAACACCAGGCCTCCTTCAAAAGGTAGCTGTCTTCTCAGGAAGGACAAAGTTTTGTCCAGTTCATTGGTAAAACAGATGAGGGCTTCTTTATCAGTGCAGAGATAGGTGAAGTCCTGCAAGAGATGAATCTTTTCTCTGCAAGACACAACTAAGCGGTTTAGCCGGCTACCTTGAGGTAAGGAAGGGATCTCACCGCTGCCAACATCGCCTTCATGCACCGTCTTCACACAAGTCTCTTCTGTCCCAGTGAAGTTGAGAAACTTGGCAATCTCTGTGTCCGAGGTGTGAAAAGGTGATGCTTTAAATGAGTGCGGTCATCATACATTTAGGTCCTTCCTAGTGATTCCATAGCTGTCAGATTTTCTTTTATATTTATCTGGGGAACCAATCATATCTGATTTGAATCATATTTCCCTTTATCTCCACTGAAAATGTCCTATGTAAGTTAACTGCTGCTATTAACCATATAGCAAACGGGATAGCAATGTTTTGCTTTCGTGCGTGCTCCTCCACTTTTTTTCTGAATTTTGATGTATTGCTCTCTGGCTTCACCCTCCATTTCCCGACCGTACTTGAGTGCTGCAATGTCTTCACTTAACTGCTCATAGCCCAGAAGCATCTTTACTAGTACGCTGTTGTCTATCTGCTTCCCCTGAGATGAGAGTCTCCTTCCCCTGGTAAGTACGGTGTGCACCACGGACCCTGTGATGCGACCCTTACGTCGGTCAAACCATGTGGTGTTAGATGTTTGTCCCCGAGTTGCAGGTTCCAAGCGTTGAATAGTTGGTGTGTCATACGTTGGAAGGAAATCAAAAAACCCGTCTACAGAGCTGGCCTGGCTGGCTAAAGTCCAGAGCAGTATGGGTAGATTTGGAGTGAGTGAAGTAACAACCTCTTCATGGTGACCTACATTGATGTCACACTCGGCAGAAGATGAGCTTGCTTCTTCAGGATCCATTAGATGTACTGGAAGCAGCATGCTGTTGGGAATGTTGGGTAGAGGGCTTTCACAAGCTTCGTTAAAGATGGACCTGAGCTTGTTCCTGTCGATCTGGCCTCTGTTGGTGAGAACAGCCGTCTCGCTGGAGGGCAAATGGCCTTGTTTCGGGAGTTCCTCCAACATAGTGTCATCAGCTGGCTGCTCTACTTCATTGGGCTGATGGTCTCCCTGGTCTATACCTTGGTCTGCAGGCACCTCAAGAAAACCGCACACTTCTGTGTCCAAGGAAACCGCACACTTCTGTGTCCAAGGAAGTAATGCTACCTGGAAGCAATGCTCTGTATTCCTTATGACATCATCCGTTGTGAGTGTCCCTACCATCTCAATTTTCTTCATACAATGATGGATGAAATAAGATGGCCGATTCTGCAAATAAGGTGGAATGGCATCATCATAGGTCCTTCCTAGTGATTTCATAGCTCCTCCAGTTTTCACCATATCCTTTCTATACCGACTCCATTCGGTCTTCGCTATTTCTTTCAACCGCTTAATTGCTCCAAACAGGATTTAGCCCCTGCTTGCCCTCCGTATAGGGCATATAAGCTTCTGAAAAATTTCTTCCCAGGCACTTGATTTTCATGAAACCGTTTCGTGATCATTTCTCTTGGATTCCACTCCAGTTATTCTCTCAGAAACAAGATAATTTTTCTTGTCTCCTGTCCAATTTGCGGACCTTGATTGGACCTCTATGTTTTGTAGTACCGATCTGTGAAGTCATGCATCTTGGGAGATGAGATCAGACTATGTGTTGATGACGTTACAGAATTCCCAAAACCTGAGACCACCGCGACAAAAGACTTAAGATTGAGAGACCATTCGCTGTTAAGCTAGCAAGGTTCATTTAATTTCTTTTCATTTCTTTATTATGTCGATAGAGGATAATTGTTCATATTTTCATTTACAATCTTGCTTCACAGTAATTTCACAGGAACAACATATAATTGACAATCATAATCAACCTGCAAATTTAATGATACAGACAAAAAATAACATAAGTTTCATGAGTCATCTTCTCACTTCATGTACCATTCAAATCACAATAAATGCAGGCATGAAATAAACACAGAATATATGAACACATATATCAGCCTAATCTTACATAATCCTGATTACACAGAATACTGTCAATTTGTGCTACTCCATAAAACATGTAAAAGCAATCCTCTAAATCATTTCTGCATACCGTAACTATAATTTCTTACCAGTCTATACGGGTTAATCTAGTTGGATCTACGATTACAGCATCCCCAGCATTGTCATGCTCCTCTCCTTACCTAGGCAATGGCTCGTACTCAAACGGGACGAGCAGTCCATCGGCATCCCCGGCTCCCGCATCACGATTATCACAATCATTTTCGTTGTCTTGAAATTCGCCTAATTCACCATCATCTTCACTTTCTCCACCATCATCATCACTGCTACTAACTTCATCTTCATCATACTCCAAGATCATTTCGAGTTCATCTGAGCTGTCGTCTGTCGTTTTTTACTGATAAATAATATCCCGATATAATGTCTAGGTATACTTTCACTCTGATCTTTCTTGTTTACCCTGCAGTGCTATCTGATTGCGAAAAGAATAAGCGCGGTGACCGTGTTGTGAATAGTCCACGGAATATGGCGTCACACGACCAAACCTCCTAATGGTATCGTAGACGAAATTCTCTCAGAAAAACTTGACTCTCGTAAAATTCATTCCATTATTTTTCCTACCCTTTATGTTTATTGACAATGAACTTAAAAACAAAGATGAAGAACTGAATATAACCTATCTAACGACTAATTCAATATGAATGGATATCACCTTTAACTCTTTATAATAACTAGTAATTGTACACTTACAACATTGGGTTTATCGAAGAACAATGAAATTAGTGGTGAATCTCAGGATCCTGTCTGGCCAATCTAACACACGTGTTACTTGCAGCAGAGTTTAAAGCTCCCGCTAGAGGCAAACTAAAAATATCTCTAAACTAGATATAACACTTATGTGCTATAGATCAACTGAGCATGCGCAGTAGAAGCAGACTACATCTCCATGCATGGTGAATGATCTGTGGTTGTACATTTTAGCTGCGATTAAGATTTAGTCTAGAGTTAGTCTGAAGTTTAGCTTGACCTTGATATCAGAATACCAACCAGAGATAATCTACACTTATTATGGATCGAGGTCCTGATCAAGTGCCGATTAGCCAAGCTTCGGGTTAACTTGAGTTTAGAGGAACTAACTATAAAATAGTAGAATACCAGCCAATGCAGGTGTGTCAATGAAAATTTAAAATAAAATCATTAACAAAATATAAAGGGAATAGTGAGGGGATGACATCATCAACTTGCTAAATTGCATCATGCTGTCTTTCACAATAAGGGTATACCTTCAGCTTGGGTGTTATTTTCTTTCAGTAACTATATTGGGAGTTAATCACCCTACAAATAAATTCTGTTTACAAAAAAAGAAGTTTTACATTATTTTAATTGAACATGTGATATGACTTTGTAGTGGTATTCTTTCAAGTGCATTATTACTTGTTTTTGTTTCAATTATAATGTGGTTATGTGTATGAGGATATGATTTTATAGACCCTTATGTCTATGACTGTGTGTATATATTGTAGTTCGTATGGATATTAACTACAGGTACATGTACTTATTTCTTTTTTACCATGTTCACAATTTTGTTTTGCAAGAAGTAATGTGAAATACAGTCATGTGAATATATTGTAATACAAGCTGTTCTTTGAAATAATACACATTTTATACATTTATGACGATTAACTTTATTTATGAAATTAAAAATTACCCAAAATAGACTGCATCCTGAATTTTATTTTTGTTTGCTTGGTGAATTCATGTAGATTTAGTCGTAGTCTATAAATCGTACTAACACAGGACTGAGAATCACATGGTTCGTGGTTCGAATCCAGCCGCGACACTAATGTCCATTGGCAAGACATTTATCTACATTTGCCACACTCGACCCAGGTGAAGTAAATGGGTACCTGGAAGGAACCAATTCCTTGAACCGCAGCCCACTAATTTTATTTTCTTTAAAGCTTTGACAATTAATAGGGCTCTTTTCTTGTAATCTATACATTCAAAGACTAAGTCATTACAATTTAAAATGATAACTTGAATCAATAGCTAAATTGGACACTAATTCAAATCATTCAATGGAGCTCTTAAGAGTGAAAGAGCTCAACTTTTCTTCTTGCAGACAGCTTCATTGAAACCCATTTTTGGCTGCTCGTTCTTAAAGGTAATACAAAGTTTTGGTATGGGGTCGTGAATTTGGTTCAAATGAATATATTGGAAGCATATGCGATCCTACAATATTCACTGATCGTTGTCGCGGTCGAAATCGACTCTAAAGTTATGAAATTGTAAATAATAAACACTTTATGTTGTATAGCTCCCTCTCAAGGTCAAGATATTAATTAAGCTATAAAACAATGTTTCTTGACTAAAATTGACCGATAAGCTATTCCCATTCGGGAATTATATACCACAACTACATATTCTGAATTTTCACTGTCACAGCTACCATTGTACAGCCGTAGGAGCTATTTGAAATTTATTAAAATTTACCGGGAGCACCGGTAAATCTTTATTCTAGTGTTTTTAATACATCCACAGGGGCATCCAAATATATCAAAATTGTAAAGAATTACTATCCACCCATTTGTCAAAATTTCACAAAACTTTCTAATACCTTTAACTATATTATTATTATAATAATGATAAGTTGGGTTTATATAGCACCTTTTCCAGAGGATACAAGGCGCTGTCCCTTGATCTAAAGACAAATTTAGAAGAATTGTAGAGGTAAGTTTAATGGGGCAGTGTATCGAAAGGATTTGAAGCAAGCCTGTTTTCAGGATTGGGAACGAGATCAGGAAGGAGTTGATGTAGATACTGATAGAAGAGAATATGATGTTCTCTGTTGCTGAAAGAGTGAGGAGATGTACATGTATGTATGGAAGAAGTGTGATTGATGAAGATTTGAAAGTTTGAACAAGCATCTGATATTGTAATCTCTCGGTAACTGGTAGCCAGTGTAGTTCCTCAAACAATGGGGGTGTATTGTTACATGTACTGTAAATGAGTACACAATTACAATTTCAGTTCAGGGTTAAAAGACTTGTGTGTGTCTATACATATATGTATATTCACCCCACAAAGATTCAATTTATTACCAGATAGGTACAACAATAATTCATTCACATATTGCCACATAAGAAAGGGCCCAGAAAGCCAAAGAATATTCATATTCACAAACAGGGCGCATACAATACAGCTATCATAGCCAGTGTGCACATGATATGCCAGATTACACATAACATACATGAACATTGAAATAAATTCACAATACATAAAAGACACCGTTAGAAGTCCATCATTTAGTGTCCCATACATTACCAAATACCTTTGTTTCATAAACATAAAATGACTTCTGGGGGGCGTTTCACAAAACTTGTCATCAGTGACAAATGACAGTTTTTGTTATAAGCTACTGAAATCCTTGCTTCTGATTGGTTATCAGCAGATTTGTCATTGAGTTTTGTCATTGAAAAAAGGCTTTGTGAAACGGGCCCCAGAATTCCTATTTTACTTGATCTTTGGTCTGATGCTAGCTCTGGTAGAGAGTCAATTAAATTCAATCATCAGATATAACAAGATCTTACATTTGGCCAGTAACGTATGGGACAAAATTACCTTGCTTGGACATGCCTAAACACAAGTGAAATGACAACTAAAAAACAGAATCCTTGTTTTCATGTTCTTAATAACCGGGGACATATTATTTCCCATAAACATAAACCTTCATTCATCTGGGCCCCGGTGTTCACGTTTCTTCCAACAACAAAAATCTTCCTTTCTTTCAAAGCACCATGGCTTCATACATTTAAAACAACTTCAGGTCACAATGGACAATCTTCATATTTGCTACAATTTCTTATTTCTTATTTTTAAGGAAGGAGATTTGTTCTTACAAGTGACCTGGGGCTCTATTACACATGGTTAGCTATTTATGGCACGCTTGAGTAATTGTTTGTATTAACTGTCTATACAAGGCAATCAATAGAAAATAGTAATCGATCACTAACTTTGTGTAACAGGGAAATGCTGTCGTCTTTTATTTGTTTTTCAAAAAAATATTTTTGTAATGTAATGGGTTCAAGTTGTAAACCAGATTGCATCCCTAATCTCGGGCCCTGTTTAAAGATGGCTGCACAACACACTGAAAACATTCAACACATGCACAAGAAATACAGTCAGCTTCTTCCAATTGAGCGAACCTTGACATTAGGTCAAGTCATGTTTCAATACGTTAAAGGTAAAGACCAGTTTTGGAAACGCCCCCCTCTCAAAAAATGAAATGGAAGCTCTTATTACCATAGACCTAGCACCATGGTGGTAGGTCTATGTTATTACCAATCATGTGAAAGAATATGTTTTGACTAATATGTGATGATACAAATTTTGCCGAGAAGCCATCTACTAATTGATGTATTTGGTAAATTAGTACTGTATATCTATTTGGACCTGATAGACATCGTGCACGTGTTGCATATTCCCATATACATCTTTCTGTGTACAGTGCTTGTAACTTAACCAAGACTGGGCCAAAATTTATCATTTTGATGATTCCAGAACCTTGCAGTACACACCAATACTTATATATATGCAAGATGATCAACCTTTTCTGATCGATTCCACAACGTTTCTTTTACAATGGAATCGCATGACCAGAACTGATCTTTAAGTTTTGTAAACCTCAGACCAAGCTTATATCTAGGATCAGGTTTAAATTTGTAGAAATAGACAGCACAGTGTAGTTCAAAACACTTTGAAAAAGCAGAAACACATGATACTAATAACACGACAAATATGTAGGTGTAAAACAGAGTTGGCAACATGAGCATTAATTGGCGTATTTCCTGTGGCTGACTATTGAACACAATGGCTATGAATCCTACATTACACAAGACACGTATCATCATGCATTTTGTCTGTTTGGATCTGAAGACACACAAAGTGGTTAATGACTTAATGCATGCCCTTGTGGCTCTAGTCCCAGGCAGATGAATGATGCTGTGTCGCAGGTCATGATGATAAACCTGTATCACAGGATTGTTTTTGTGTGCACCTCACTGACTCTTTATCTTTTCAATAACAGTTACATTTGTTTAAAAAATAAGAATATTATTTTGATTTGTTGCCCCCTTTACGAATAAGTTACAAATTTGACAACGGATCGAGATCTTGGAGGGTGATTTCTCTGAATAAATGGCATTTGTTACTCCTAATGTAACTATTTAAATGGGTTCTAATGAGCACACTACTCAAGTAATATGCCACAGGAAAGCTTGAAATCTTCACTTTGAGAAATAATTACACAGAATATCAATTTAAATTCTAGAGAGTTGGTGGTTTTGAGCCGACAAGCCACATGGTGTGAACTCTTCAGGCCACCCCGTCTAGTGGACAGGTGCAATTTACATTATTGAGAGTTTTCGCTCCATTCTTTCGCTATCGAAGGTTCGTAAAATGTTAAAAAATCTCAGTGCATAGCATTTGCAAACAACATCATTTTCATCTGGCCATGTGACATATTATATTGATTTTTCAACAAAAATACACACATGGTACAAATTTTTTTTCTTCAAGTTTCCGGGAAGAGGTTTCACATTATTTTTCAGACATCGTTCAGAGATTTTAATCTTGTATTCCACTATGGTATTGGTTTTGATCAACCTAAAAGTGAACTGACATTGTACAAAAACACTTTTTAGCAACACAAAATATCAGAAGTTACAGCATATTCTCTGGATTGAACAAGTATTATTTTTCTTTTAAATAATAATTTACCAGTCAACAGTCTAAGATTAGTTGAGCGTGGCTCATCAATAGAATAAAGGTGGAATTAACTTAGAACTGGCAAGAAAGTAAGGGGTGAGCATTTCTCATTAAAATTCTACTCCAAACTTAAAAAAGTATCGGTAACATAAAGACGTTCAAGCAATGAACCAAAAAGCAATCTGAGTACCCTGCTGCTATAACAATCATATCTGGGTTATGTAATATATACATTAATGGTTTCAGAAGATGATACATTAGGCTATTGAAATTGACTTTTGAAAGTCTTTGCAGTCATGACATTTGTTATCAAAAGAAATTTTAGTTTTGGGAGAGAAAAAATATCAAATATTCAAATCAAAATTGAAAAAGATTAAATGCATGTAGCATGGACAGGGGTGTTAACGCATAAGCAAAGCCTTTCAATAAATAAATGTCATCAAAACAATACTTAAGCTTTAGATTTTTTCAGTTATACTTGAGCATTTTGCATAACATTTCTCATATCATAACGATCAAACCTGCTCCATCTTTGAGGGCCACAACAATACCATTAGTCCAGAAACTTTTGTGAACTCTTAACCCAATGGATAATGAATTCACTCATTCCTGTAGGCTTTAACACAGGCTCCACCTGTTTCCAGAGCCAAAGGGTTAAGGACAACCATTTCCACAAAAAGAAACTTTTGCCAATTGCAAACATTATATGTTGAGACGATTGTGATTCAAATATTTCATGGCATGAAACTTTTTGTGGAAATTAACCACTGATGAAAATTTGTTAACATTTCATGCGCATGAAAGCGCAACCTGTTTTCATGGACTATATCACTAGAACATCTACATATCAGTTTTCCTTATTTTCCTTATTTTTGAGGGCTTACTCTCTATACAGATCCAATTTATTCTTATGTGGCCTCTGTGAGCAGGTTTGACGATACATGTTATTTGGGTGTTCATTTTCTCCAAACACCTTTTGCAGATTGGGGCTAAATCAACAAAACTTAATGATTATGCATTAACTACAACTCAAGTATACATGCTATGTCAAGAGTAAAATAGAGATTAAAACAAACATAACTATTATTTGAAGATACTGATTGAATTGTACTCTATTTTCAGTGTTGAATATTCCTTTCATGTTTAGATGACACAGGGGAAGAGTTTAATCATTGTCGTGGTTCAAACCAATTTTATACCAACAAGAAAACCAATATTATACAAATGATGCATGCACATGAGTTCATTATACGATCTATCCGCACTCGAGTTGAGACTGTGTGTATCTATCGCACAAAGCCGTTAGGCTGAGTGCGATAGATACACACAGCATCAACGAGGGCGGATAGATCGTATAATGAACGAATGAAAACAGGCATCATTTGTTTTTGTTTTATACAACGAAACTCCTAGATCCTTGTTATTTGATGTAAAAAGAATTCATTCAAGATTGTTTTGTGACAGTATAAAGCTGACAAATAAATCTCAAGTTTAATAAGGCTTAATTTAGTGCGCACACATAGCTATAGATATAGCAAGCGCACTAATTACGTCTATATCCATTTACGCATAGTGCTGCGCAAGAATAGGCTCATGCTCACGCAGTATTAAGCGCTCTAACCTCTACGCGCACTACTGCGCTCTGAAAACGAGTACAATAGTACTGGAAAGTATTGCGCTTAAACCTCTACGCGCACTATTACGCTCTGAAAACAAGTTCAATAGTACTGGAAAATATTGCACTCCTTTTCATTAAAACAAGTGCAATAGGCTCAGTAAATGAATTACACGTGACCGCGCATGACCAATCATTTAATTAGGATCTGGGAGTGAGTTGTATAAATGGGACTGATCCAACACTGCACTGTCCATAGTGTTGAATATATTTAAGGCTCCAATTGCATTCACAAAATATGTGAACTCTTGATCTCACATATCAAATAAACATACATGTACTTGTAGCAGGTTAAATTTGGATGGCCTTCACAGGGCTTTTATTGGCTTCGTAGCATATCTTCTTGTATGAAGGATCACATCCCCCAGAGGTGCACCATCTTGGTTGCTATGGTGACAGCTCCTGTCAGTGCAGAATATATTGCTTTATGAACCTTTCCAGCTCATTGTCCAACCAGCCGGCTTTATTCCTGCAGTGAAAAGAATGGATATGACAAAATGCAAGTTGATCAATATATTCATGATTTGGATCCTGAAACCTCATTATGCTTTTTTCTTTCTTCACAAACACCATATTAATATAAAGTAGCCATGAACGATATAAACAAAATATAAAGTAGCCATAGATAGCCACACACTTATATGTATAGAATCATCCCACATGTTACAATGTTAAATCTGTGTGACAAATTCTTTTGAAAGCTGTCGAAACTAGTTGCGCGGCATTCACAATAAGCTTTTGCAACAATACTCATTTTCTTGCTCAAAAAGCAGGAAAGAAACTGTAATTTTCATTTCTTAAAAAAAAAAGCTTCTTAATACTGAATGATACTTCTAGCATGAGTCTGACAATCAGTTTGATACACGATTCTTATTCATTTAATTTTTATCTATTCATCAAATTTCCAAAAACATACCATAAATGATACAACATCAATTTAAACACTTTGGTTATTGATGACAAAAGGATTAATCATATTTCAACACCTTACATTATTTCTAAAAACAGTATACTAATGCAGCTATCTATATGTGCTTGGTATAACCAACCTCATGAGTTTAGCCTTGGTGATTAGGCCTTCCAGTCTCTTAGTCTCCACCTCCATGTCCACAATCTCCTTCTCCAGGCTCTGCTTGGAAGTCTCCACCTCCAGGGAGAGACGAGCAAAGGTCCCCGACAGCTCCCTGGGAAAAACAGAAAGCACAGGTAAATGTTTTAAAGCCCCACTGTCCTACTTGTAGCTACTTGCTCCCTCTATATATAGAAAACTCCCCCAATCGGTGCCTGTTGGTCCCCCATGATGCTCTTTTTCTTATGTTAGTTGAGAGCTGAGTTAATGAAATAGCCACCTGTCAGTGACCTCGCTGTGTGGTCTAATCCCTTCTGGCCCAGTAGTATTGACAATGTTAAATCTGAGATGCATGGCCCTATGTGTTATCAGTATCTGTGATATTCAAGCCCTAAAAAAATTGCGCTTCAAAATGATAATGATGTGCCTCAAAAAAGAACAAATCGTTGAGTGACCGGTTTTACCATACTCATTTTCCCAAATAAACTGTAGTGTTATAAAACTGTTGGGAAAACAGAAAGTTTGATCTTGATTTTTTACCTTTGAGGCTTAAAATATCAATATAATAAAAACCATTACTCACTGCTGTATCTGATGGCTGAGGTTGGAAAGTTTGATTTTGATTTTTTACCTTTGAGGCTTAAAATATCAATACAATAACAACCATTACTCACTGCTGTATCTGATGGCTGAGGTTGGAACTAGTGAAGTTAACAAGAAGCTTGAGCTTGTCTGAGGCATATTCAACAAACTGCTTCTTGAAGATTCTCTCCTTGGCACGGTTTGTCCACGTCAGTCGCTCGTAGGTGTACACCACACCGTAGAGACCGCCTCCTACGACCAGTACCCTCCAACCTACTGACTTCCAAACCTGGGATGGGTGGGGAAGGAAGATAAACAATGATTATTGATGATGATGATGAAGATATAGATGATGATGATGATGATGGCGGCGGCGGCGGCGGTGGTGGTGGTGGTGGTGGTGGTGGTGGTGGTGATGATGAAGATGATGATGATGATTGGTGATGATGATGATGATGATGATGGCGATGGTGGTGGTGGTGGTTGTGGTGATGATGATGACGATGATGCTGATGATTGGTGATGATGATGATGAAGATGGTTGGTGGTGATGATTGGTGATGTGATGATGATGAAAATGATGATAAAGATAAAGATGAAGGTGATGTTGAAGATGATGATTGATTATGATTGGTCATGATGATTTTGATGATTTGGATGATAATACTGATGATGATGGATGTTACTACTAGTAGTACTATGTATCTATCTATAACAACAACAATAACAGTGCTCTCTTGTATAGTGCTCATGCAAGGTTCCTGGCACTCCAAGAAAGAGAGAGAGAGGAGGAGGGTAAGAAATAGAGACAGAGGGGAGGGGAGAAGGCAATAAAGAGAGGGGGAAGGAGATAGAGAGAGCTAAAGAGGGGTAAGAGAAGGAGATAAAGAAAAGAGGAAGAGATAGACAGAGAGAAGGAGAAGGAAATATAGAGATAGAGACAGATATATATATAGTCAAACCTGCTTTAGTGACCACCTGTCTACAACAAGCACATTATTTTTTCCCTTGAAAATGGTTTCTCATTGAAACATGTACTAAAGGAACCACAGTCTACAAAGACCACCTGTCTACAACAAGCACATTTTGTGTTCCCTTGGGCGGTCGCTGTAGACAGGTTTGACTGTATATATATATATTGCCACAATACTTACTATGCCACTGATGATCATGAGTCCGACTGAGGTTCTTGAGTAGAGTGATGCTATGCCAGACAACATGGCTACAGTCATGTCAGTTGAAGAAGGCCCCTCTGTGACTGTTACCCCAGGAGGGAGGTTGCTGGGCACCTACAAACATACAACGGATCAAGTGTCAATCAATACATTCAATAGTAGTATACAAACGATGCATGCGCATGAGTTCATTAAAATACGATATATCCGCTCAATATCCGGTCGAGACTGAGTGTATCTATCACACAAAACCGCTAGGCTGAGTGCGATAGATACACACAGCCTCAACGAGGGCGTATAGAACGTATAATGAACGAATGAAAAAATGCATACAAATAAACTCCTAGAACTCCTAGATCCTTGTTATTCGATGTAAAAAGATTTCATTCAAAATTGTTTTGTGACAGTATGGCTGACAAATAAATCTCAAGTTTAATAGGATTAATTTAGTGCACACACATAGATAAGCACACTTACCTCTCTATACGCATTTACGCATAGTGCTGCGCAAGAATAAGCCCTCACGCCGTATAAGCACCCTAACCTCTACACACAATACTGCGCATCATGTACACGCACTAAAAAAAAAGAAGTGTGATAGTACTGGAAGCTATTGCATGCTTTTTCATGAACAAATGTGGGATAGACTCAGTAAATGAATCACACGTGACCGCGCATGACCAATCACTTGATTAGGATCTAGGAGTGAGTTGTATAATAACTATTAAACTGGTAGTAAAGAGGAAAGAGGAGATGGGAAGGGAGTAGAAGGGGAGGGGAGGAGGGCAAGTAGGAAGGGGAGGAAGAGGAGGGGGGAGGAAGAGGAGGGAGGGGGAGGGAGGGGGAGGGAGGGGGAGGGAGGGGGAGGGGAGGGAGGGGCTCCTCTTTGACAGTTACCCCATGGAGGAGGTTGAACCTTACAAAGAATCCAAATTTAAAAAAATAATACAAACAAGAATAGGAAGAATACTACAAAGAAGCAGCAGAAGAAGAAGAAGAAGATGATGATGAAAAAAGAAGAAGAAATGGTGATTCAAATGCAATTCTTGAACTAGGAGCCTCACAATACTCTGGAATTTGATAGTACTCTTCATAAAAACATTTGGGGCCTTAACCACAAATATTTCACATATCTCAGTCTTCAAATATATTCCTATTAAGATGTCTTTCAAAATACATGTCATACACATGTTGTAATGAGTGCGGTGGCCTTATGGGATTATTCTCACCATTCCGGTGAGGCCGGCAAGGGTAGCCCTGGCGCCCCTTGGTCCCAGAAATCTGTTCATGATGGCCGTCAGACCCAGTGAGAAGCGGAATTCAATATTCTCCTTAAAGTCGGCAAAGAGGTGCTGGCAGTCGAGACGGTAGCTGAGATCAAAGTCCCTGCGGAAGAGGAGACCCTCGACCCTCTCCTTTGAATCCCCGGGTAAGAGGGCAGACAGACGTTCTAACAAAAACAATTATAATTGATTCTTTAATAATGATGATGATGATAAATGATAATAATAGCAATAATAATAATACTAATAATAACTACAACTAAATAATATTAAAAATAATAATACTGGTAATGATAATAATAATGATAATAGTAACAATCATAATAATAGCAATAGTATTTAATTTCATACTGCTACTTCTTGTATAGTGCAAATGTCATCATGACATTATGTACCTATGTACTTCCAAAAGGACTTTAGCTCGAGCAACTGTACCGCTCAGCTCAGTGCATTCAAAGAATAAATCTTACCAGGTACCCACTTACTACACCTGGGCCAGGTGCGTCAAATGTAGATTAATGTCTTGCCAAAGGACGCTAGTGCTATTTGAACCCTGTGACTTGTGGTTGACAGTCTGGAGACTTATGCACTAGACCACCATACCTCTACAATGTGCCTTTCCAGATCAAAATTAATAACCAAACATGTTTTACAGTGTATGAATTCAATAACCATTTTAATTTGCCTCATACAGCAATTCACTATCGGGCTTTTTGACTGGATTTGGTTAACTGAGTGAAATTTGGTGAAGGGATGGTTTGGAAGGGATGGTTTGGAAGGCACATTATTTTAATCAAACTTGTCTGCACAGGCAAGAGCCCTGCTCAGTCATCATAATCATATGTCACGTGTATAACTTAGAAATAATTTGTTTGGAGCCAGAGCGGTGTTAACTCATATATTTTAACGCAAACTAAATGTCATTCTGGCACTTAAAGGGATCGTTTAACAATGTTAAATCTGAGATGCATGGCCCTACGTGTTATCTGTGTCTGTGATATGGTGTACGGCAATATTAAAGCCCCACAAAAATTACGCTTCAAAATGATCACAAAGTGCCTCAAAAATTAAAAATCTTTGAGTGACCAGTTTTACCATACTCATTTTCCCCCAATATACTGCAGTGTTAAGAAAACCGTTAGAAAAACTAAAAACTGAAATTTCGATTTTCAATCATAAATATCTTGATAATCAGACAGGCGATCAGCTTTTAAAAGTCATGGGGTTCCTGACTGGCCTAAAGGTTTATAATTATGATTGCAGCATGAGCTAAATCTAGGATTTTGTTTCAGAATCTGAGGCAATGTTACAGAATCACTTTAATAGACAAAATACTGCTAGCTCTAGCTGTGGAAGCTCTGCTGTGCATCCTCACTGACCTGTCATCTGTGTTTGGACCTCCTCTACTGACTGCTTGATATTAGCTGAACATCTTGCTGCTAGGTTCTGACCAAGACCTGCTTCCACGTGCTTCTGAAGCTCCTAAAAGAATGAAAATATATAACGATGAATGATGATAATCATATAATAATATGTCCATTTATGTCGTGCAGCTTCTTATATGAATATACTCTTTTGTGCTTCAAGGTATAGACCAGTTTTGGAAACGCTCCCCTCTCAAAAAATGAAATGGAAGCACTATTACCAATCATGTGTAAGAATATGTTTTGACTAATATGTGATCATACAAATTTTGCCGGGAACCTGCCTACTAATTGATATATTTGGTAAATTATCATATCGATCCGGCCTGGATAGATATCGCGAATGCACTTCAACATTGAACATTTGGGCATACATTTCTGCTTTTTTGCGAATTTAGGTGAATCCTGTGTATACTGTCAAGAGATACATGTTGCTCTTGAATCATCATTATTTAACGACAGTCTTCAATAATATAATGTGGGAGTGTCGTGGTCGAGTGGTTTAAGGCGCTTGACTTGGAGATGCGAAGGCCGAGGGTTCGAATCCCGACACGGCACTAATATCCTTTGGCAAGATATTAACCTGCACTTGCTACTCTCCACCCAGGTGTTAAATGGGTACCCGGTAGGATGCGACCGTCATTGTTGGTCAAACAGTTTTTGAGCGTCATGTAATGCCTGGCTGGAATGCTCCCCAGGGAGTGGAGATTGTGCACACATTGTGTGCGGGCAAGCACTGAATCCAATGACCGGGGTAATAGTATATTTGTAAAGCGCTTAGAGACATTTGTATTAAGCGCTATATAACAATTAAATATTATTATTATTTATATAATAATGAGGATTAATTTACATAGTGCGTAATAAACTGATCTTTTTTTTAAAGCACTCAACAATGTCAAAACAAAATCAGAATACAATTGAATGCTTTGGAAATACTCAAACAGCAAACATCCATAAAAGATAAAAGATAATGTACTACACTGGGATACTAAAAGCATTAAACACTCCATACACTAAAAACAACATTCCATTCCTTTAAACTTTAAAGAGAAGGTTGAGAGGTGAAAAATAATTTGTGAGCGTTATCATTGTTATTATGCAAGTGTGGAAGAACATCAGATAAAACATGTTCCCTGAAAAGCATGGCTCTTCATATGCTTTCATATTCTAAATATGGCATGTAACATCGTAAACATCGGGACGGATTTTTACGCCACATGTTCGTGTAGTTCCATATACATCTTTCTGTGTACAGTGCTTGTAACTTTACCAAGACTTGGCCAAATTTCTTATCATTTTGATGATTCCAGAACCTTGCTATACACACAAATACTTATATGCTGGATGATCAACCTTTTCTGATCGATTCTTTCACAATGCAATCGCATGAACAGAACTCAACTTCATCTTTAACATTATTAAGTTTTCTCTTCTAAGGGTAACCTACCTCCTTGTAGACTTGAACCACTAATGATTCAGGATGGAAAGGCTTGTCAAACTGATCCACCAGCAGGGATAATCTCCTGATCTCATCAGTCATGGTAGCCGATACCTACAAACCAAAACACCGTAAATCAATGAAAGATGGAGAGATTATGACAGGGGACATTCTTCATCTTCAGGCTAAAGTCAAACATCCACAAAGAGCCATGTGCCTCATTTTAGCAACTTCAGATTAATTACAATCAATTAATACAGTTCATCACAATGGGTGTGTTATTGGATAATCTGGGGGGTGTTTCACAACACTTGTCATCAGTATCAAATGACAGTTTTTGTTATAAGCTACTGAAATCCTTGCTTTTGATTGGTTATCAGCAGATTTGTCACTGATTTTTGTCATTTTTCATTGAAAAAAGGCTTTGTGAAACAGGTCCCTGATCTCACCCATTACGGTAGCTGTTACCTAGATACCAAAACACATTACATAATCTCCTGATTGCATCTATCGTTGCAGCTTATAAAATGCTAACGAAAATCATGAGGCCAGAAACCCTATGTCGCTTATAGTGGTTGTTTTTTTACCTGACTGCTAAGAAAGCATAAATGCTCAAAGGGTCAAAGGGAACCTAATAAGCTGGTAAAACTAATGTTTCCGGGCTTTCACTCCACTGTCAATATTCTACACTAAGTCAATTCCTAAATCAACCATGGACCAAGCTCTACATCTCATCCTAAAACTAAACCTCACCCAATTGCAACCCATACACATTTATTTGACAAAATAAAGCCCAGAGTAACTGTCGCTGTAGCTAATGCAGACCTGCCAACCTCTGGAGTTCAAAAACTGTATTCTTTAGTCCCAAAAGTTGTATTTTACTGACAAAAGTTGTATTCTTGAAAATAAACACGGATTGTTACGCGGATCAATGCCTCTTACAGTTTTCACCTACAGGAAGAATTTTTTTTATTGATCATTGGTTGAATATGCATGATTTCGTCATGACTGGTGTGTTCGATAAACCAATGAACATCCCCAAATTGCCGATGTGAGATGCTTGTAAGATACTTTACAGGACAGAATGGACATTTTGCCATTGAAAATGGCGGACGCACCCACAAAATATCAATTTAAAAAAAAAAAAAAAAAAAAAAAAAAAAAAAAAAAAAAAAAAAAAAAAAAAAAAAAAAAAAATCGTTTTTTTTTTTTTTTTTTTTTTTTTTTTGAAAATCGTATTTTATTAAAGTTTTAACATTTATTCCTTTTTCTCGATATCAAGAAATTAATTCTTGATATCACGAATTACCATTGCTTTACAACAGAAATTCATTTCTTGATATCAAGAAATAGGAATAAATGTAAAAACAGCTTGCCGTAAATACACAGCAATACGCAAGCCAAATACGCAAAGGTGTGACTGAGGCATAACCTTGAATCTTTGACAAAATAAAGCTTGGAGCGATTGTTCCAGACCGCATGCCAGCCGATCCCTAAGGAGTATGATAGTGGTACGCTCACCTTTGATTCCGATTGTTCAGAAACATCTTTAATCCTCTCTTTGCTCTCTAAGCTCAGTATCTTCATCTGGTCCTTCAGGTAGTCTAACCTATCGTTCTGATCCTTGCGTTTCTCGATGCAGGCCGCTCTGTATCAAAAAAGGAAAAGACATAATGGACTGAATGTCTGAATTCGCAAAAGACCTCAATTCATTGTTGAAACATGCCTAATATTATACTGTATGCAGAGCCAGGGGGGCATGAAGTTTGTGCTAAAGTGTTTTAGTTAAAGGCATCGTTAACATTGTTAAATCTGAGATGCATGGACCTACATGTTATCAGTGTCTGTGATATGGCGTATTATTGAAGCCCCCCAAAAGATTGCGCTTCAAAATGATCACGAAGTGCCTCAAAGAAGTAAAAATCTATGAGTGACCGGTTTTACCACACTCATTTTTCCCAATAGACTGTAGTGTTATAAAAACCGTTGAGAAAACGAATTCTGACATTTCTAATTCCAATCATAGATACATGTATCTTGGTAATCAGACAGGTGATTGGCTTGTAAAAGTCATGGGACACATGTATGACCTAAAGGTTTATAATTATGATTGCAGCATGAGCTAAATCGAGGATTATTTTAAGAATCTGCGGCAAAGTTACCGGATCCCTTTAGGACCTTCTGGCTCCTAACAGACCATATAATCAGTCCAGTGATTATGGATCTTCCAATGTCAAACTCTTTATCCTGTACAACTCACCAATATTTGTTAAATAAAATAAAATACAAAAAAAAATTGTCACTATCAAATTTATTTCTCATTTTCGTTTTGTGACCAAGGTTCTGTTTTATTTTGGTCCATAATTTCAATATTTTACAGCAACTAAGGGTTGGAACTTTACCTTTCATATATCAGTGGCCTAAGTTAAGCCAGGTTTCACTTTATAGGCCTCTCAATGCAGGCAACACGGAACGATTGTCACTGGACAAATTGTCGGAGCACAGACTAGTGATTGGCCATGATATGGGGTATGACTTTACATTCAGGCTTTATTTCATCAAAGGTATAGGCTTAGGATCAGGGTTGTGATTAGGTTTTAGGTTATGTTTAGGGTTCGGGTAAGGTTTTGGGTTGAAGTTGAGAATTGAATAATGTATGAATCAAACAGGGGGAGTAATTGGCACAAGAGTATGTGATAAACAACCGCCAGATGTATTCCTTTGTTAAAAGCTGCTGTTTTATATGCTACTTCATTTCGTTAAGCTACTTCAATCCGACTTCAGTTTATTGCTAACCTCTTTTTGGTAGCTGCTTCTAAGACCTGTGATAGAATCTCCTGTGTGTAATCGACAATCTGTCTGCCTTGCTTAGCATGCTGCTCAAACTTGGTTCTCACAGCAGTCTGAGAAATACATTCCTGTACCATGCAAAAAAGGAAAGGAAAAAGGGAAGAAAAAGTTGTGTTAAAGCCCCTCTGCACTAGTTTGGCATGGAGGGATTAGACCTCCCTGTGAGGTCACTGACAGGTGGTTATCTCATCAAATCAGCTCTCAATAACATAAGAAAAAGGGCATCATGTGGGATCAACGGGTACCGCTTAGGCATTGTTGGCTGTATAGAGGGCGCAAGTAGCTATAAGTAGTGCAGTGGGGCTTTAAGACATATAGATTTATAAGAAAACTGCAATTCATGTTTATGTAAATGGGCAATTCTGTGCAATGTGCCCTGTACTGCATATGACATTCATGAATCTATTTCAGCCAGGAATGAGAAATATCTAGCTATTGCTGTGACTGATGGTGTTATGATACCAGAAAAAAAAATAATTCAATGAACTTTTTAAAGACTATTTTTGGGGGAATGAAATACGAGGAAAAAGGACATATGCTGTATATAACGCATTGGCATTGCATAGAATCGCCCAAACATGACATGGGCATATTTTCTTTGTCAGTAGTTTGAATGATGCAATAATATGATGCGATAATAGTAGTAGTCTGTTTTTTTTTAAGACACTTTCCACTCTGAAAGGGGAGTGGAAGAACATGAATAGGTAGAATGTTAGGTCCATAAATGTAGACATAATTTAATACATACAATTATGACTTTCTCACATGGATCTTCCCCATCGAGAAGTTATTTGTTATTGTTCAAAATACTTTCACTCTTTATAGGCCGTCTGTACTAGTTTGGCTAGGGGAGATTAAACCACCCAGAGTGGTCACTGACAGGTGGCTATCTCATCAACTCAGCTCTCAATTAACATAAGAAAAAGAGGATCATGGGGGACCAGTGGTCACTAATTAGGCATTGTTTTCTATATAGAGAGAGCAAGTACATGCAGCTACAAGTAGTACAGTGGGGCTTTAAGGCACTAAATGCTTCAAGTGCAAGCAGTGGAGGTGTTGTGATAAACTGGTTCATTAACTTTCTTTCAATTCTTTCAATCCAAGTGTTAAGGGTTGGGACTAACGTTATTTGGCAAGACATTATTCAACATTTGCCACTCTCTACCCAGGTGTGGATGGGTACCTGGCGATTGCTGGGGTAATAAGAATGCCAGAGTCCTCAGGCAGAACAATATTAATTCCGATAAGGCTTTCCTGGTTAAACGAAATCATTTTATTCATCAATGACGATCAGCGACAAACTCACCTCAAATTTTCTCTCAAAGTTCTCAAACTCAAACAACCTTGCCTGGTAACCTTCAACCATTGGATCTGGATGAAACAATAATAGAGTAACTTGTGATGGTAGAAAAGACAAACAAATGAATGGATGATAATTAATGGCCAATAACTAACTACTGCTACTTCCATTCCTACTTGTAATTAGTTGTGAACATGTGCAGTGAAGCCCTATGATTATCAAAATACAGTGTTATGGATGCTGCACTGTAATCCCAAAATACTCTTGTGCCCAATTTTTGTTGTTGCTAGTGCAGACCCAGGGTATGGTGACTGCATCATATTTAGATTAATTTGTCGTGTGCGTGGGGCCCCATCTATGAGCAACATGCTTTTTTTGTGGCCCTGGCTATATTTTCTTTGTATTTTGTATGTTTTATGTATTTTTTGTTGTTGTTGTATGTTTTGCTTTAATATAGCTCAATAAATTAAATTCAATTCAATGATTGTCCAAGAAATCAAATGCAACGTACTTGCATCTGGGGTAGACAGGGTCTTGGGTATCCTAGAGTTAAGGGCCTCCTTGGCCGACACAAAGAACACCCGATCCTTGGCTTGGGCTTCAGTCATAACCTTGAGCTCTTCCACTAAGAATTTGACATCCCTCTCCAAATGTTGCTTCTTCACCTGTTGTATCAAACAATATGAGATTCAATTCAATTAAATTCAAACGAACATTTATTTTCTTCGATTCAATCTGACAACATATTTGACATCTGTTCAAACAAAACAATTTATACGTAGGAGCATATAACGAATTTAATTTAACAACTTGTATTACAAGGAAGAAGGCGCTAATCCAGGTAAGCTTAGCTTGCAGTGGGTACGCCCGAATACACAAATACATAATATACATTATAAATAGAAGAAAGGAAGAAAGGAATAGGCAAGTTGGAGAAGAGGATAGAGAGCTTGGAGAAAGAGAAAAGAACAGTCACACCGATGAGACCAACGACAGACTGTCAACAAACATTTTTTTATTTTATCATCCTGATTAAAACCAATGACAGATCGTCAAAAACGTTTTTTTAAATAAAATTATGCTGATTTAAAACGACAATTTCGTTATTAGATCATCCTCATTGGCTAGAAATCAGTTGATTTTCATTTGGTTCGGAGTCAGATTGTCGGTGTGACTGAGGTGTCAAGAAAAGGCAGAACAAAATTGTGGCAAATGAATGGGGCCTAACCAAGATTTCTATACTCACCGCTTCCATGAACTCTTCATTCGCGGAGGCATCCCATCTGTTGTTCAGAATAAAGATGTTGGGTTTGGAGAGCTTCTCACTTACTTTGTGAAAGAAGCTTTTCTCCTGCAGAAGAATTTTGAAGGAAAACAAATGAAAATATCATCAAGACAGGTTCATTGATATGAAAACCAAACCAAAGTGATTAAGATGCTTTCTACCGTTCTCATAATAATGGACTCTGAGTCTAACACCAAGGCCCCATTTCACAAAACTTGTCATCGGTGACAAATGAGAGTTTTTGTTACAAGCTACTGAAATCCTTGCTTCTGATTGGTTATCAGCAGATTTATCACTGATTTTTATCACTTGTCATTGAAAAAAATCCTTTGTGAAATAGGTCCCTGGACAAAGACATAAGCTTCCATTAGACGAGTGCTCATCCAAACCTTGTCCAAAATATTGCAAAGGAAAATACTTGACATATATTATGATTTATTTTTTCTCGTAGGGTAACCCAAGTATAGAAGAAAAAAATGATACACATTTTAATCCAATGTTTCGAAAATGATAGATATCACGTCCTTTTATGAAATGTTTAAGTTTAAGTAATATCATAAGCTGCACTATATTTCAAAATTGTTGTAAATCAAGACTGTCTTTACAAAACATGCAAGCTAGGAAAAGATATATAAATACAACTTTTGTTGTAATGTTTACAATAAAAAATAAAATCTTTTCTCCATCATTTATCCAGTATCATCTTACTGTTCTCATGAGAGTAGACTCTGCATTTAACACCAAGACAAAGACATCAGCATCAACGCAGTGCGTGTTGATCCATTCATCCAAATCCTGTTCCACATCTATTCCAGGACTGTAAATATTTAACATAGGGAGAGAGAGAGATGGAGAGGGGAGGGGACAGAGGGAGGGAGAGAGACACAGAGAGAGAGAGAGAGAGAGAGAGAGACAGACAGAGAGAGACAGAGACAGACAGAAATAAAGAAGAGAGAGAGAGAGACAGATAAAGGAGGGGAGAGAGACAGACAGTGGGAGAGAAAGGTGCCAGAGAAACAGATGGGGGGGGGGGGGAGAAAGAAAGAGGAAATAGAGAAAGAGAAAGAGACAAAAATATTGTTATAGAGTGCATACATTTGAGTATGTTGTCCAAAATACATGACACTATAGTGATTTTTTATTAAATGTCATGGAAAGTTTAAGAACATGGGTGGTTTTAGTGCACTTACCCATTAAAAATACTCAGTGCAAAATATTTAAAGGCTAAAGTCTATAGATAATGTGTATACTTTTTTAATAAAAACTTGATTTTTAACAGTTTAAAAAGGCAAATTGTCACTCACTATTTTGCCTACTATACTCCGGTCATCCCTCTCAAGAGCATTCTGACAAATATTAATGGGTTTCATTTTTATTCAATACCCTTTGCCCTATTCCATTGGACTAGGGATCTCAACAAACTGTTTTCACAGGGGTCAGACCTAAACAAATTGAGAGTCTATATGCATTAGCGGCACGTTAAAGCTCAAAAAGAAAAACTGGGGAGGGGGGAGGAGGGGGGAGAAGGGCATTCTTAGATTGAAGGCACCGGTTTGAGCCAAGCCCTGGCTTAAGGCTCGTTTAGATATGACGTAGCAAAGCTGTAGCAGCTTGTTTATCATGAAGTAATTCGCTTCACATTTCTGTATGTTATGGTCAAGGGTCAAGGGTCAAGGGTCAAGTTCTCACCTGTCGAGCAGGACCACGTCATTCATGAGAAGATGGCACTGTGTCTTGGGCCAGAAGATGTGAAGAATGCTACTCTGCTGACACTCTTCATGGTTGCGCTCTCCTGCCAGCGCATGGGCTAACTGACTCACAGACTAAAAATAGGTTTCAACAACAACACAACTTTCAATCAAAGAGAAAATCAAATTTAAAGAAGACCTTATATCTTTTCGACATAATCAATTATCGACTAGTACGCTATATCTAAAGTTTGAATTTGGTTAATATCTTTTTGTTCCTGTGCGTGTGTGTGTGACTAGCAAGTGTATTTTATGAATATTTAACCTGGTTGTTCTGGGTTATATTCCTTGTCCAATATGTGCATATTTCTTGATTTTTCTTCTTCATTTCCATGTATGCGATCATTATAACCTCCTTGCCCTGCCTTGCATCTGCCAGTTTACCGACAGTGATGGCTAAGTTTTTGTTTTGTAGATGACCTACTTTTATATTCACTTTCTCAGAGCTTGTTTTGTCAGCTCATGTAACCCTCCTACCCTGAACTTTTCAATATGGACCCCTGAGATAAAACTTGATGTGAAGTCCTGCCCATACACTTAGACCTTGACTGTCCTAGTCATTTTCTCTGAGCTATTTCATATGCTCATGTGGTCCTTCACATCCCGCAACCAACACTAACATTGGTCAGGGGCCTGTTTCATGAAACTTGTTATCTATAACAACTGTTAAATTTCTATGACAAATTTGCTCCCAGCCAATCAGATGCCATGATTTCAGTAGCTTATAACAGTAGCTTGTAACTTGTTATTGATATCAAGTTTTATGAAACAGGGCCCTGAGCTGTGTCGTCTGCTCATGGATCCCTCCTGCCCTCAAATCCATCATCCGAAGGGCTCAACATTAATAGAGTACCGAAGCTGTGACGTCATAAAAATCAATTTTTAGAATTTCTCATTTTTTTTCTTCATATTCCGAAAGAACATCAAAAATAATGTCCAAATGTCGAAAACCAATTGCATATGTTAAGTATTGGCTGAGATATGACCATCTGAATAAATATACTCCCCATAGGAACTCAGTGTTATATGCTCTGGCTCCTAATGGTTAGGAGCCAGAGCATATAACACTGAGTTCCCATAGGACATATATTCATTCAGATGGTCATATCTCAGCCAATACTTGACATATTCAATTGGTTTTCGACATTTGGACATTATTTTTGATGTTCTTTCGGAAGATGAAGAAAAAAATTGAGAAATTCTAAAAATAGATTTTTGATGACGTCACACTTCACCACTCTATACCGGCCTGGCAAGTATGCCCCCCCCCCCCCCAATCTCCACATTTGTAAGGACCCTCTGTTCGCTCATTGCAACAGGAACCGGGTGGACCTGTACCGGTATCTAGCTCATCGCAATGGGAGAATCCAGTATACAACAGGTTAAAGCAGATAGTACACAGTCCTGCCTCACCACCCGGGTACTTACCGTTATACTCATTTTCTCTGAGCTGTTTTGTCGGCTCATGTAACCCTCCTGCCCTTCGCATCCCTCGACACACAGGAAGCAATCTGTGGTGTGGCCGATACCAGAGGGCAGCACCTTATCCCGTAACATCGCGTTGATCACTGTACTCTTACCGTTACTCGTTCTGTAAAAGATTCCACACATGTACATGTCAGTCTCCTCCATGTTTAAAAAAAAACTTGGGAATGTTTAATAGCACGCCTTAAATACACGGACATGTACTTTTTATTACACATCTATTCAATTCAAAGTCAAATGCAATAGTTTTTTTCTTCTTCATAAACCATGCCTCACACAGAACACTTCACATGAAGTTAAACACAAGCTGATTAGCTGGATACATGCATGAATAATTGGCATAATCATACGATATTGCTGGCTGTCCGCAAGAAGGCCATCAGAGCTTTGTATTGTCACGGCAGTAACGTCCTTCTTAAGGACAGCCGATGATACTTGAGAAACATCATTATCCTAAAGATCCACACTTGTTTACATGTTAATACATGCTAAAAATATTCAAACAAAATATATTTCCTTCCTTGTGTCAAAGTATCTATTGATTAAATGAAAACAAAGAATGATTTCTTATCTTCCTTTTCATCAAAGAACATCCAAAGTGAGCGATATCAATTAATGAAAGAATAATTCCACATCTAAACAAGATGTGGAAAAAATATACTACTTTTGCTGGGAATTCATTCAATGTACTTGTAAGCACTGTGAAGGTTGTTCCCCCCAAAGATAAATGTACAGATATGTATAGTTTGGAGGAAGTTCATTCTCCAATACTCAGCTTAAGGGTGATATGAAAATAAATGCATTGTCATTATCATAGTTGGCATTGTGTATATCGCTACCATCATCATCATTGTCATTATCATGATCATCACCATTGCCATCATCCTTGCAATTGTCATTCTCAATGTCAATGTAATTGGCATTGTCGTTCTCATTGTCATTCTCATTCTCATTGTGCGGTACCCTCGCTAGTCATAAGGACCACTATTCATAACATGTAACTTCCCATACGTGAACGACCACACTCGTACGCGGTCCTGATGAATAATGTCCCTCATGAATAATGAACCTTTTCTCAAATTATGAATAGCAGTCCTTAAATTTAAAGGTAAAGACCAGAAATTTTTTCTGTCATCTTTAGTTTAAAAAAAAAAACATTATTACTAGGTCTAACTTAGTTCACAAGCACTTCAACTGTGCCTCTTAATAAAATTAAAGTATTTTCGAACACTGAAATAAGAGCCGATCTGATCTGGTTAACAAAAAGCCAAAAAAGCCACACAAAAGCTTCTTGGGCTGTTTTGGCTTTTTGTTAACCAGATCAGATCGGCTCTCATTTCAGTGTTCGAAAATACTTTCATTTTATTACGAGGCACAGTTGAAGTGTTTGTGAATTAAGTTAGACCCAGTAACAATGTTGTTTTTAAAACTAAAGATGACAGAAAAAATTTCCTCGCAAGTTCAAACAGAAATTTTGACAGGCTAGTTTTTCGTGAGTGAGTGAGTGAGCTGAAGACACGGGAGAGCTTCGGCCGGCAAAGTGCTTTGTGAAGGGGCATAATTTATCGTGACTGAAAAAGAAAAAAAACTCTCTTCCCTTCAAATTAGGAACGTAGTTTAACTTTATTTGTAAATCTCTGTGTATAAGGCGCACTTTTTTACCGTTTGCAAAAATCAAAAATCGGGGGTGCGCCTTATACACAGGTACAGGATATTTTGAGTCCTCAAAATGCTACTTTTTGGTGGTTTTCGATAAGCCTGAGTTATTGTTTTTAGAGCTCCGTAGGGGCAACAAAACCTTGCCGATAATTATTTTTTTGACAGCTCCATAGGGGCAACAAAGTCTTACCAATAATTATTGTTTTTAGATCTCCGCAGTGGCAAAGAAACCTTGCCGAATGGGATTAAGTTAGACCTAGTAATAATGTTGGTTTTAAAAATAAAGATGACAGATTTTATTTGTTTCCCTAATTTTTTTTTCCCCAATTTTTTTTTCTTTCTGATTTTTTTTTCTTCTTCAAAATGGGGGGCGCCTTATACACAGGTGCGCCTTATACAAGAGACTTACGGTATGTAATTCATGTTGAGACACAGAGATCTTTAAAAAACCATGAGGACTCAAAATATCCTATACCTGTGTATACGGCGCACCCCCCAATTTTGATTTTTGCGTGCCTTATAGACGGAGATTTAGGGTAATGGTCATGCGATTGCATTGTGAAAGAAACGTTGTGGAATCGATCAGAAAAGGTTGATCATCTAGCATATAAGTATTGGTGTGAACTGCAAGATTCTGGAATCATCAAAATGATAAGAAATTTGGCCCAGTCTTCGTAAAGTTACAAGCACTGTACACAGAAAGATGTATATAGGACTACGCACACGTGCGCGACACGTGTGTTCATCTCTCACAGACCATGTATAGCTAAACTAATTTACCAAATATATCAATTAGTAGGCAGTTTCCGGGCAAATTTGTTATCATCATGTATTAGTCAAAACATATTCTTTCACATGATTAGTAATAAGAGCTTCCATTTCATTTTTTGAAATTGGGGCATTTCCAATACTGGTCTTTACCTTTAATAGCGTTCCTTATGAATAGCGAGCGGACCCCCTCATTTTATCGTCATTGTCTTTGCCACTGTCAATGGCATTCTCATAGTCATTGTTATTTGTCAATGTCATTATCACTGCCATTATCACTGTCAATCTCATTCTCACCTGCCAAAAAATGCTACTTTCATGTGGTCTCTCTCCAGGACATCTTGGATCCCTCGAACCTGGTTTCTGAATGCTTCTACCTTACTCAGCTGTTCTTCGGATACCACCTGGGAGGCTGCAGAGATGCCTACACAAAATCAAAAGGAAGATGTAATATTGATGGGTATGGCACATTGTCCAGTGACAATTGCTCAGCAGCCATTTTCACATTGCTTCTCTGATTTTTCTGCCTACTTTTAAAGTAATTGGCCATTAAGTTTCGATTTTCATTTTCATCATACTACCAACTTTAACCCCAACCTTATGAAAAAGCTTCATCACAACCCCAATCCTGACCTTTCTATTTTCTTTTTTGATAAAGCCCAAAGCAGATGTAAGTGACTAGAGCATATTTCAAAAACACTGCAATGTCTTTTGTCAGCAATTAAATAGCCCACTGGCTAGAATTAAGGGATCATAACAGTTTAGGTAGGAACTGGGCACAAACTTAGAGAATCCAGTCCTTAGCTTGAAGTGCATGGTAGTGACAATGATTTGCCTAAATTATTAACTCATGTTGTACTGAATAGGCAAATTCATACATGTCTCTCAAATCTTAAACCTAAGAGCGGCCCTTAAATATCCCTTCACCCAAATGAAAAGAAAAATAACAAAATAAACTAAAACAAAATTGATAATAAGGGGCATGGGCCGATCACTATGGTCTTCTAATATTCACAAACAAAATGGAGGAATTTAGTGAAGTCTCACCATCCAGGAATGCATGGCTGTCTGTGATGTGACCCGACACCTCCTTGTAGATTTCATTAATCTTCCTCTTGGCATCAACAAAGAGTCTGAGTGGGGTGCTGCTTCGACTGTCTTCCGGTCTAGCCATTGCACTGGGCCTGCGCCCATATCCATTCTCCATGACAGACAAGGCCTGGAGGCTGTAACATGTACAACACAGAGAAGGTGTAAAGCAATAATTTGTTTTATATTTTGTCTTCAATAACCGTTAAAGGCATGATAAAAATAATTCAATATAATATTCATTCTTTCAGCCTAATTAATGCTTGACTAAATAAATGTGAATTATAGTTTGCTTTAATTAGTGAAGGACTACTAATAGGTCTTTTTTTTTTTTGATTAGTAAAAAGCATCTGTGGATCCGAAATACCTGGAGCCCGTTCCTCGAAACCAACGACAAGACATTCATAACTTTATCCGCCAATTACAGAGATGTCTCTGATCTTCCTGAACCGTTTCATGGAGAGCTTACCATACTAGCTAGACATCTTGTGAAATCGATACTATCGGCGAGATGAGGAGCCATGACATAGCCTTAGTTGCAATTCCACCGGATTTAAAAAAAAGTAATTTCAGGAAAACTCCAATTATTAAAGTGAATTCGGATTAAAAAATATTGAAAATGGTACCAGAAAATAAGAGATATAATATACTTCAAAATTTGACATAATTATTCCATAAAATTACCTGTAAAATATAATTATGAGTATTTCATTTCATGACAGTTGAAACAGTTTTGTTTTTTAGATGGGTACCCCCAGGATATTTTCATTTGATAGTTTATAAAAATACACCCTTATAATATTCTTAGTAAAAATACAATGTTTCAAAAGTTTTGTCCAATGTTTTAGGCGTCAGTACAATATTCAAATGATGAAACTTCAACATTCCAAACGTTAAAACACATGTTTCAAACTATTAATTTTACACATTTGAAGATAGAATTTATCTTGAAAGCTATTTGGGTCTGAAAACTATAGAATAGACTTCGAACTATGGCTTGCCTGCCGTGGCAGATTACCCGTCCCTTCCAGGATTTTACAATATGGAAATAAACGTGTATAATAAAAGTGGGAAAAGCCTAAGATATAAACATGGCGTATTTTCAAAAGATTTTCTAATATAAAGAAAGGATAACTTCCTGTTTAAGTGAATGTGTAGAAAGATCATAGCTGGAGGATTTCTTGTTCTTTTTGCTAGCAATAGTCTAGGCCTACCCAATAAATGATATGTGATGGCGCTGCCCATCGATTAAAAAGTTATGACAAAGATATGACGGTGCCGGAGGCGTCATAACTACTTAGTCAGGATGTTGTCGTTGATCTTGGCAAAGAGGGCTTCGTGAAACACGTAGCGGACAAGTAGCTCACTAACGCTGATTTAGTCAAGAAGTTAGACTTATGACGGTTTCGAGGAACGGGGCCCCTGGGACTTGGAGTTGATCACGATAATGCCAAATAGGCTTCTTTTCAATGACATTCAGTAGAGCGCTGGTCCGACAATAATGATCGTCCGCACAAACGAGGATCCTCTGCGTAAACGCGGACAGATGTGTCCGCAAAAATAAGTATCATCCGCATTTTCACTGACGATTCTGATTTCTAATCTGCACATTGGCGATGCGAGAAACGGATTCCGCGATGATTTTCTTGATGCGTTTTACATTGAATTTGTACAGAGACTTTCATTTTATAAGAGATAAATCCTTGGGAAGACAGACAACCCATAAAAGTAGACGGTGAACTGGGGGTATTTTAAGACGCAAAATCCTTTTTTCGCATCGCCAGCGCTTGAATCGAGAATCCGAAACCCGCAGAAAGAAAAAAACATCCGCGAAAATGCAGTTGATCCTTTTCTTTAAGTTAAGGAAGCACTTTTGTCCGCGTATACAAGGATATCCTCGTTTATGGGGACTATCTTCATTCCTGGACCAGCGCCTCTACTGAAAATGGCATGCATGCATCATCATCACTAATCACTGTCATTTTCTATAGAGTAAAGGAGCCGGTAAACGACCAGCTCCAGTTTTCGGCCGATCCATTGGATGCATGGTAAAATCCCTTTATATACATCGCATAATAGCATATCACATATCCCACACATACCATACCATGCCAGAGTCACTGAAGAACCACATTTGCAATGGAAAATATATCCTAAAATATCACATTTTAGCGATGTAATCGGCGGTCCCGCTACCCAAATCTGAAAAATCGAGTTTCTTACGCGTGTATGTAAGAAATATGGGTACCATAAAATGAGCTTTATTTCAAGTATTTTTCAGATTTAGAGCCCGATTTTGTGTTAGTCGCAAGTTCAAAAGTATCTCATCGCATGTATTAAATCAATGCAGCCGGACCCCGCCACGCACACACGATATGTCTGTCTAATTCAGATTCCAACTTCCGATCACCGCTGTGCCTGTCTTCGACCAGGCGAGCACCCGGGAGCTCCGGCGTGGGATACCTGCTCCGCCCGCTTGTGCTATACATCAGCGCGGAAACGCACGGCGCGCATGAGCGCTTCCTATTGACTTTGTACATGCGGTCGTAAACTGAAACCCTAGGTCGATAACTGGCTCCAAAACAGTGAAAATTGAAATGAATATTGTCATGGCAATTCGTGATTTTTTTCTGGGATTCTTTTTTTGTTTAAATGATAGACCCTAATAATATTTGCTTCATGATTTGAACAAGAAATGATAATAAATAGGAAGTAAAGAGTCCAAAAAATAGGATTTTGTCTTTGGTAGGCAAATTCATGCAAAAAAATATATTAAAAAAACTGACTTGAAAACACATCATACAATTAGTCTGAACCAAGTCAGGAGCAAATTTGAAGAAATTATATTTTTAAATGTTGTAAAACCAAAGATATAAGAAGAAAACTGACCCAGTATCTGTACTAAAAATCGTACATGTAAAATTGGTCGTATACATTCGACAGCTGAAAATGACGCGCACGGTTGCATTACGTGCGTTCCCGAATCCAAAATCATACCTCACACACACACTCTCGCCATACCGCGAATGGTCCGTCGTGGGGAGCTAGCCGGCTGAGAGTTTGCAGCGATACCAACGCAGCCGCGGAGCTCCGCAGAGCGCCATTTTAGCGGGACTCGGAAAGGTTCGCGGTGGGTAGGCAGCGGCCTAGCTTTTTGCACAAACAACGCTAGATCGGCTGCTGGCAAAATGAAAATAACTACGATCAAGAACATCGTCGGTTTCTTAACTTTTCAGTGAGATAATTCTGGATTCTAATTGAGACTATATAATAAATTAAATCGACAAAGAAACCTCAGTAGAACTCTTATAACTATACAAAAGCTTGTTTATTTCTTCATTTGACATTTTGTTTTCGACCATTTTTTCGTGCGCGAGTCAATGGAAACTATGTATTACCAAACTTTCAACACGCAAGGAACGGGGAACACTCGCGGACCTCGTAACAAATCCGTTGGAAAAAAAAATTTCAAGGGTGATTTTGAAGCAGTGTAGAATATTGGCGCTGCAATGCGCAGAAATATACTTGAAAGAAACTTAATAAATCATACCTTAATTTTCAGAAAATCGTATTTGTATTACTAGGGTGTCTGATCGCGCACCCGATGTTGTGTGCTAAAATTCTTCCCATAGAGATTGCACGCATCCCTATGCGGTCTACGTGCATTACGCGACCATGCAAAAAAAGTCAAGTTTTTTTTTTCAATTCGAACTTCAAACCTTTATCTGTTGTGATCCTGAAGGTGATACTCAATAAATGAGGTGTCATTTGAAAGAGCAGGTGAATTCCAATATTTCCAAAGGGCGTTGCCTCGAAATTCTAAAAATATCTTGGTCAAAACAGCGATTCAAACATTGTGTCCTGGCTAACTCTGAGGTTTGTCACTTTTGAGATATGACGCCCCGATCGATAAGTAGTCCCAGTCCTAAGGAACAATTCTATGCGCTCATATTTTCGCTAGCCCCCAGGGATCACAACTGATAACAGTTTAAAAATACCCTTCTCGCTATTTGGTGGATCAGCTAATTAGGGGGCGTGCGCTCCGCTCAGTCCAAACCATGGTTACATCGCGTAACATCTCCGCGTATAGTGAAAGAAAGTATGGGTGGCCATTCCCGGCATAGAACCCGGAAGTGAATACACGTTATAGTCAATGGCAATATCGCGGAGACATCTCCGCGATATTGCCATCGACTATAACGTGCATTCACTTCCGGGTGTGTTGTGCGACGAACGCTAACCATACTAGTCAATGGCACATGTCGCGGAGACAGCGTAGCTCAAGCTGCAAGTCGCTCATTGGCTTAGCAGCATGCGTACGATATGCATACGCTTGCATATCGCGCGATACAGCTGTTTGGCTAAATTTAGCAAAACAACATCACTCTGCGTGGACGTCTTTTTCGTCGATTTTGTCCAAAATGATATGAATATACCAGCATTTTGGAGGGGCTGTATCTTTTGATTGAAACATCGGTGAAGCTTCAAATTTGAAATGTATTATTCTGATTACACTTTTTATTCAAATATCAAACAAAAATGGTGAAAAACGATCCCAAATTGAAAATTGAAAAATCGTTCAGACACCCTAGTATTACTATTAGTGTACCTAGATGTGACTTGTTTACAACTCAGATTTTATGAAGATTTGTCGGGAAAAAATGTCATTTTTTCCGTTTGGTGGTCATTTCTAGGCTAATATTTCAAAAGTTGCATCAGTAATGGGCCCGATGTTTCTCTTATCGTACTCGCATGTTATTTCTACATAGATTAAACATAGATCTAGTCTAGGATGGTTAAGGGTAAGACCAGATAACATTATAAAAAAGATATATCCTTCCACTCTCCCATATCCAAGTTTTGGGCTGATTATTGCCGACCCACCGCAGCAAGGCCATTCAGATTTTCGTACGAGCGCGAAGCGCCCTCTAGTGCCCCATGAATGTGCCTATCTTTGGCCGAAAACCGGCTCCTTTACTCTACAAATCCCACTCAGCTCTGGCTCTCTGCTTGTGCCACGCTATCGCACTATATAAAAAACTACCTGACATGACATTCTTGCCTGCTTTAGTACTCAGCTGGGTAGCTGCTGATAGAGCGGAGGAAGAAGAATAAGATTACGGCCGAAAAAGCCCACCTTTTTAAGTTTACCTGGTTTAACAGCAAATTAAATATGTGGGACTGAAGTCACCAAACCTGTGTGCGGTCGATTAACATTTTCTAGGAGATCTACTCAATTTTCAAACTCTACTAAATACAGAAAATTATCTTCCCATTAAAACAAAAACAAAACAACTAGCTGAGGGATAAAAAGACTCTCATGAGCTCACCTTATTCAAACAGATATTACTGACTCTCTACGCCTCGTTTTCTACCGCAGGTCATGTAACTCGACCATCGACTACTACAACTTCAATTGCAAAATTTTGCTGCTTCTTATTTGGTGCCCATACAGGAATCCGCTATACAGTGCTAGCGTAGTTCTATGCGAGCTCTTCACGGCCAGAGGTAGCAGCGAATAATGCTCTCTGACCTTGATAATAAACAAATCAGCTGTTTCACGTGGAAAGGGCGCGCCAAAATCAATTTGTAAACACAGTCTACCGCCGGTATTCTGTTATTTCTAGGCAAACGAAGGAATTTTAGAGATGGGCGAGGAGGAAAATGTCGACGATTTGGCCTATGCACAGGTAAGTAGTTCAAACAGATATTCTCATATCTAAATCGAATTCTAAATAATATTAATAGATCTAATGTCTAGAATTCTAGGGCTAGGCTAACTCCGGGAAGCTCCAACCCCGGCTGCGCGCCGGGGTTGGAGCTTCCCGGAGTTAGGGCTAGGCCTACAGAACAGACTCAGTCTAACTTTAGATCTAACTTAGATTTCTAGGCCTCATGTCGCTCAACTTGTCAGCTAAGACTAAGAATCTTAAGATAGTGTTTCACAAAACCGTCTTTGCCAAGATGAGCGACAATTTCCGCGACAAGTGAGTATTGTCACTCCTCCGAACCCGTCATCACAAATCAGTTTGTTGCTATTCCATGGGTCGCGAAATGTACGATTAGTCTAGGTCTAGTTTCAATATCATTTTGAGAAAAATATAGAAGGAAAAAGAGAGAATAAAGACGTGAGCGAAAGGGAGAGAAAGACAGAGAGAGAGAGAGACAGAGAGACAGAGAGACAGCACCTGAAGTATTATTAGGGTGTCTGATGGCGCACTCGTTTTGTCTGCCAAAACCCTTCCCATAGACATTGCACGCATTCCTAGTATGCAGTTTTACGTGTAGATCTAGATCTAGATCTAGACCTAGACCTAGAGGTCTATATAGCAAAATTAATGGTCAACGTCTTTTAAAATAAATTTAGATTCAAACCTTCATCTGTAATTGTGATCCAGAAGGTGATACTCAATAAATGAGGTGTCATATGAAAGAGCAGATTAATCTCCATATTTCCAAAAGGGTGTCATTTCAGATTTAAAAAAAATCTTGGTCAAAACAGCAAATTAAATGTTGTTTCCATGGCAACTCAGAGATTTCCCACTTTTGAGAATCGACCCCCCGACTGGGCCGAGGGATAATTAGTTCAAGTCGTAAGGAATATGTTGATTTGCTTATTTTTTCGCTAGCCCCAAGGGATCACATACATACGATTTAAGTTTGAAAATACCCTTCCCCCACTTTTTGCATATCGCCTAATGCAAATATAATGCAGCTGTTGAGCAAAAATTATTACTCGATCGACAAGTACCACTTTTTTGTCCATTCTGGACGAAAATTGGATGAATATTGCCTAGATTTCGGGGGACCGTATCTTTTGATAGAGACATCAGCGAGTCTTGAAATTTGAAATGTGTTCTTCTGAGTATAGTTGATTTTTTCAATTATCCAACCATAATGGTGAAAAACAATCCAAAAGGGAAAATTGAACAATCGTTCAGACACCCTAGTAGTATGTGATTCGATAGAGATAGTGTTATGTCAGATTAGACTTTTAGAGAAACGTGAAGATAAAATGGAAATGTAAAAGAGTGATAATACAAAATATACAGAAATTGGATAAAGCTGAATATGAACATTAAATCAGTTTAAATTATTTTCAATCAACGTACATGTAACTCTAATGCTGGAGTGCATTTGATTATAAGATTTTCCATACTACATCTATATTACTATATTATATTTTACTTTCTTACTCTAGCATTCCAAGACATTTGTATATTTTCTCAGATTTTCTATACTCTCTCTCATTCTCTCTCTCTCCCTCCCTTTTACTTGTAAACTCTTGGCATCCTAGTGACTTTGTGATGAAACGTTCCCTTCTGTCTCACTTTTGCTTTCTTTTCTTAGCGTCTCAAGGCTGCAGTGCATTTCACCACAGGGCAGATCTGTGAGGAGCTTGGGGTTGAATTGGATGTAACATTCTCAAGGCAATTCATTTCGGCTCTTGCAGAGACAACCTTCAAACAAATGGGTAATTATACCATCCATCTCTCTGTAGGCCTAATGCTATCCACAACAATTGTAATGACTGCATGGGGCATCGTTTCACGAAACTGTCATGAGTACAACTTCACCAACACCCCGTTGAAAGGCGTTGTACTACGAGTTGTGATGGGTTTTGTGAAACACTGCCCAGAATTACATCTGTACTACAGGCCTGATAAAAACCCGATTTAAATCGGTTTCCCGATTTTATTTTTTTTTCCCCGATTTTTTCCCGAATTTTTTTTCTTCTTCCCGATTTTTTTTTTTACTGATTATTTTTTCTTCCCTTTTTTATCCTGATTTTCCCGATTTCCCTCTTAATTTCTCTATTCTTCCCTATTTTGCCCTATTTTGCCCTATTTTGCCCTATTTTGCCCTATTTTTTTCCCAATTTTCTTACTCGAAAGGGGGGAATGTTGTAAGATGCCAACTTTTTTTCCTGCGAATCCTCTTTTTTTTTTTTTACTCAAGGGGGGCGTGGTCGAGGGGAAAACAAAAAACCTATTTTTTTTTTAGTGCTCACTATCACCCCTGGTACTAGTACACTATATGAGTGGCCTCACAGCAACTATAAATTGTCAGGGGAGCATTTCATACATGTAGGTCTAAGTTTGCAGAAGCCAATGAACTTTGATTTGTAAGTATATCAGTTTCATGAGACACAGCCCAGGGGGGCATTTCACAAAGCCTTTTTCCAATGACAAATGACAAAAATCAGTTACAAATCTGCTGTTAACCAATCAGAAGCAAGGATATCAGTAGCTTATAAAATAAACTGTCTTGTCACTGATGACAAGTTTTGTGAAACACTCCCCTGAAGTGACATCAAATTTGAACAATAATGGAACCTTGTAGTTGTATTGACCAGTGGCGGATCCAGGGGGGGGGGGGCCCGGGGGACCTGCCCCCACCCCCTTGAGAAAAAAACATGTAAAATCACGCGTTTTTTACCTTTTTGGGGGGTTGGCCCCCCCCCCCCCCCCCCTGGCGCTCAAGGGGGGGGGGGTGCAAATTTTAAAATTTTCGAGGATCAAAAAAAAAAAAAAAAATGTGCTCACTACCCCCCCCCCCCCCCCCTCCCCCCCCCCCCTCCCCCCCCCCCCCCCCCCCACTGAGCGACTTTTCGGCTGGTTGAGTCGTTGCGATTTTTTTTTGGACTCAAAAAAAAAAAAAGTGCCGCTTACCCCCCCCCCCCACTGAGCGACTTTTCGGTCGGCGTGCTTTTCAAATTTTCGGGAGCAAAAAAAAAAAAAGTTGGGCCCCCTCCCCTAAGAAATCCTGGATCCGCGCCTGGTATTGACAACACCTTGGCAACCAATGACATTACCTTATCATATTGAAAACGTGTCATATCAGGGCTAAAAACATAAATAGATACCGTTACACAGAATTGAGACCGGTATAATTACCTCTTTAAGAGCGATTTTGTGATATAAAGTGAACTTTATAATGTGGTTCCACTGTCTTAAATAATGGTCCACAAAATCATTTCTCTAAGGCTCTCTTCATTAATTTTTCAGTAGAGCCCCCAAGACTGTGATTGATAAGCCATGTCTTCACCAGGCGCGTAGCCAAAGTTTGATGTTTGGGGGGGCACATACATGTAATCGATTGAGGTCTAAAAAATGCAACCGATCCTGGAAATTTAGGGGGGGGCATGTGCCCCCCCCCCCCCTCGTGCCCCCTGTGGCTACGCGCCTGGTCTTCACCACATCATTCACAGGAGACCAATTTAATGAATTTATACATATACGTAATTATAGCCCTCCCTATTGACTTTACACACCATATTTTTGCTGAAAAGGGGGAGGGGGGGGGGGGGTCGCTGGGAACACGCATATATGTAGAGGACTGGTATTGGTATGGTTTACTAAATTAGTCTCTCCTCATAATGTAATTTTAATGTTTCTGTTGCACTTTGGACTACATGTACTTTGATTGAACATATTCCTAATTAATCTTCCGTCCTCTATTGTGGTTTCTGGCCCCCTCTTTGTATTTCGTCCTCTCTCTCTTTCTTCCTTGATCTCTCTTTCTGTCTCTGTCCTATCTTTTTCAAACCCCACATCACCCTCAAGTTAGAGTCTAGGAACATAATTTCCTCAAGTTTTTAAAATTTATTACAAAATATCAATTACATTGTTATTGTTAAATAAATGCCTTAAACTAACTTTAATGGTTTAAGATGAGGTTATATTCAGATAATCTGAAAACAGAAAATACAATTCAAACAAAGGCACTTCTTCTTTCTTTTGTTTAATTACAGAAAACTTTGCTGGTGATCTAGAAGCATTTTCACAGTAAGTAATTTGTGCATGTTGTTTAACTGATATTCTGTTTTACAGGGTTTTTGAAGTTTTAAAAGGAGGCCCAATGTTTTTAATTGTTTGCAATCTAACAAATTATAAATCAACACAGACTACATTTAAGAGCTCCATAAATCCACAAACTTTTGTAAATGCAGCTTTTTGCTCTTTGCAGGAATTCAGTCTCGTGTTTTTTTTTTGCAGCAGATACTGTAGCACTTGAAACTAACATACAGGTGTAAGTCTCTTGATCTAGACTACAGTGTGAGTCAATAAAAAAAGAAAAGACAGAAATTGGTGTAATATAGGATAATGTTATGATAGCAGATAACGTCTTCTTTAATTTGATAGGTTGCTCATCAAAATGCAACCACAGATGCCTGAGCACTGACTTTTGCCCCCCCCCCCCAAAAAAAAAAAAACACATGTCAAAATCACCTTTGCCCGAGTTTAGGATGAATAGAATTGCTATAATCATTTTTGAGTGCATCATTTAGAATGGAAACTATTCAACCAAACCTTCTGTTGACCATAAATTTCATTCAAAATTTGGGCAGAGGCAAATTTAAAATTGCCACTGTTCACCTCTTCTGTCCTTTTAATTTTCCTGTCTTTTTCCATTCCCTTGTAGATTTTTGTGTGCAATGTTATTCCTACTTTGTTTATTACTGTTTTTTGTCTAACCAATTTTCAATGTATTACATTTTAATGTCATTTTTAATCTTTTGTCAATTCAATTTGTTTCGGCCTTTGGCTGATATTTTGAATGATATGTTTTTTATTCAATAAACCAGTTCAATTGCAATCAAATACAATTACAATTTATATTATTATTTATTTTATCAAACATTAGGGGCTTCAGTGCGAGAAACGGGGTATCTTTGACTAAATCTTTAAGTACTGATCAAAACCAACTTTAGGGTAGATCTTGGTTTCTAGTTTTGTGACTCACACTGTGGCTGTGCAGTTGCTTTTCTCCTCTTGTTTTTTATTCAATAAACCAGTTCAATTGCAATCAAATACAATTACAATTTATATTATTATTTATTTTATCAAACATTAGGGGCTCCAGTGCAATACCGGGGTATCTTAGACCAAATCTTTATGTACTGATCAAAACCAAGTTTAGGGTAGATCTTGGTTTCTAGCTTTGTGACTCACACTGTGGCTGTGCAGTTGCTTTTCTTGACCCCCCCCCCCCCAAATGACATCTTCCTACTGTTGTGGCTATTTTCTGCAGGCATGCCAAACGGTCAACCATCAATCCCGAAGATGTCAAGCTACTGACGAGGAGAAGTAGAGACCTTGTAAGTACATGTTGTGTATTACGCAATTTAGATAAAGTAATTAAGAGAAAAAATTCTACTGCATTTTGTTTATTTTATATTTTCATTACGTCTCATTACTTCGTTTTCTTTTCCTAAATCTATGAATGCCTGGCACACATTATACGATCCTCCTGCGATACGATTTTGCAATTATATTAGATATGAAAATCTAGATAAACATCATCTCTCCAATTTAGATTCTTAATGATGATGTGATAATTATAACTAACATAATTTTAGTGCATTCAAGACTTTGAGTCAGAATGAAAGCCAAAATCGACTTCAAATCATGGACAATTGCACTACTTGTCTGAAATCACTTGAAATTAAGATTTTATTAAGCATTTGACCTCATGGTTCCTGGGTCATGAATATTTTTAAAGTTTGAATGTTCCTGTTGAAAGGGGGAAGTCCATCCTGATATTAAAATGGTTTTGAGCCTGTCTGTACTACTTTGGCTAGGGGGATTAGACGTCCCTGCAAGGTCACTGCCAGGTGGTTATATCCTCAAATCAGCTCTCAAATAACATGAGAAAAAGAGGATCATGGGGGATCAACAAGCACTGATTAGGCATCTTAGCTATTATAGAGGGCACAAGTAGCTATAAGTAGTGCAGTGGGGCTTTAATAGAAGCAGAAAATTAGAGAAACAATTCACTCAAAGTTTTGAGAAAAATCTGCCAAGAAATAAGAAAGTTATAAATCTTTCAAAATCATGAAAATCATGGAATCTTTGAGACAAATTGGCATTGCTTCAAAAATGGTGACGTCATCCCCTCACAATTCACCACTGATCTAAGGGTCATTCCATCGGGTTGGGTCTTTTCAGCATTTTCATGTGTTTGAATGTTTAGAAGCTATTTACTCAAATTTAAATGTATTTTTAGAAAAATAAAAGTATGTTTTATTTAAGAGTAATGTAGTACAGAATAAATAAACATGAAAACAGAAACTTGTTCATCATATTTTTTTTTTGGTGAGAGTTTTACTACCGATGTCTCAGCGCTTTTGAGGGTGAAAGTTGTGACATGAAAACATGTCATTTTCATGAAGTTATTTCTGGAAAAAAATTCATCATAATGCAATGTTTCCTACTTAAAACATGTCTCCTTTAATACCCCTACTATGTCTGAGAAGCTTAAGTGAAATGTGCAAAAAATCGGCAAGTTATTCCATATTGAAAAAACACAATACCGACGTTACAACAATGTCCTAGGCACTTTTTTCGTAACGGCGGTAATTCTAACATTTTACACACATTTAGCAGGATATTTTCTCAGAAAGTTTCATCTTATTAGGAAGGTACAACCCCTCATGAACATATGTAGAAAGAATGACGATTAAATCGGTCGGTAAATATAAGAAAATAATTAATTTGCCACAACAATCCGCCGCGATGTCCTTCCTAATTTGGTAACGTCGGTGTGAAATTACGGTGTTTGAGATCAAACCAGCCCGCTAGCTTCAGTTTTTGGTGTTAAAATGACCTGCTAGGTATTCACGAATGCGCACACATGTTTTTTGATGGTGTGCGACGATCTACCCCTACACTACAGACACAAACCTGACAATGTCCTTGTTACGGCGGTTGGCCGTTTTTGCCCGTCGGCGCCCAAATTGGTACGTAATATGTTTATTTAGTTATTTTTATGTCCCGAATTATTGTCATGGATAATGAAATTCCATGTTTTTTTAATGTAAGTAGGCTTAAAAATGTGTTATTTACAACTTAAAACGGTTTTAAAACCATCCAAAGTGAGTGAATATTTTACTGTTGTCCCACATACCGAAATATGTGTTATAACGAAACATGCAAAAACAATGCCGGACTTTTTCCCTTAAAAAGCTAGTTTCTTAAACAGAAATTGAATTTTGTTATAAGAATCCCGTAAATAATGATATTAATGATGTTCCTATACCTCAGAATTTTTCTTTCAAGTGTTAAATTAATTAATATGATTTATATGATGCCATTAATTGTCATTGAACAATGATGGCTAAGCCTAATGAAAAACACAAGTTATTGAACATTGTCTCCTTCGAGTTAGGAAGTTTAATCTGAGACCCGAAATATCTAACTTTTGGGCAAAAAGGTGGGTTGAGGGTTGGGGGTTGAGATAGAGAAGAATGGGCTAAAAGGGGGAGGGCATGCCCCCCCCCCCCCGACTCAATTAAAATTGGATACATAGGTCTAGGTCTAATGTTTTTTTTTTTTTAAATTAAATAATTATTGATGTTTTCCATCTGGCTCCCCCTTCCCCCTCATCCAAAGGTTGAAGTGAGGGATAAGGGGCTTCAACACCTTCCCTCCTCCTCCAAATAATGATAAATAACAAATATAATTTTTTAACAAAAATAATAATTTAACACAAATATTGAACTTAAATGAAAATCTCGTCAAATACGAACAACCAATAATAATACCTACTTCTATTTGGGTATGCAACGAGCCACAAGTGAGGATGATGCCTCCCTATCCATCTTGCAATCCTCTGTGTAGATGTTCCATCCTTAATTCTTACAATGTGATTTTACAACAGATCTAGATAGAAGTACTTATAATTAGCAAACACAACATACGTTTGAAATGAAAAGTCACAGAAACAATTTATAGTTTGTTTTATTTTTATCTTATTTAATATTCTTTACTCATTGGTTTTTATTTATTTCTTTTCATGCATATTTATTAGATTGCTGCATCCATTTCATTCATGGCTCCTCTACCTCCCTTGAGGATTCAGCTCCGGCAGAGAGAGAGATCAAGAGAGCAGGCAAAATGACTAGTCATCGAAACCTTCCTGGAAAACAAAGATCTTTCCAATCTAATCACTATTTTGAAGAAGATATAAAGTTGATCATTAATATCTATCAATATACCTCTTGTATGAATATATTTTTTTTTTAATTTACTGATCAATGGATGAAATATATTTCAGATGACATTTGATGTAGTCTGTCATGTTTCAATGAGTAAGGATATAGTTACTCTAATATCATACGGATGTTACTCGGACATGATGTCCATGTAACATTGGTAACTGGAGGTGTTGAGGTGAATATAGACCATAAATCTTGCAGGTTTCCTTTCAATTGTGTTATCATCTCATTAAATATGTTCCATACAGCAATTAATTAGCAAATTTCTTAGAATGCAGCCAATATGTTTTATGCAAGAGAAAAGATTACCCTTTAGGCACAAAACATGATCTGAAAATTGCAGGTTCCTCATTTTTGTCATGGTTATAAATTGATATAATGTTTCTGAGTTCGAGTTTTTAGTATTCTAAACTATTGCTCCCATCATCTAAATGTTTTCCCCACAAAAAAAAGGTGGAGTACAGACTGTGAAAAAGTTTGAGATCAGAAAATAAATGAGCAAGTAAAAAAAGATGTCCTTGTAACGTTGGTTTTTTGTTGTGTCTGTTTTTCCATTTTAAATGAAAGTGTGCAAAGGAATACACAAAATTGCAATGGAATCTATTGTAGGATTGGTGTTAGAAACAGGATATAACAATAACAAACATATTTACCAACTCTGAATTTTGCACCTTCATGTCACAATTTATGACCCAACCCGATGGAATGACCCCTAAATGACAGAATTAATGACCCAAAATCTCCATTTCTCTGAATATTAATGGAATAGTACACCTATCTTATATGGGGGTGCATGAAAGAACATGTTATCCATGATATATGATCAAGATAGGCATGAAGCAAATATATCTTTTTATCAATATGGAATTTAATGATATTTCTTGCATTAAACAAAGGATAAAATGTGAGGGGGTGACATCATTATTGAATATTTAATGAAAAGTTATTATCCATAACTTTCTTATTTATTGTCTGATTTTTCTCAAACCTTCACTTATCTTTTCTTCTCATTTTTCTCCTTGTATTAAACAAACTTATTATCAGGGTGGACGTCCCCTATAAATTTTATTGCAAATTTGTCCAACGTCAGATCATAAAGTGTGGGCTTAACATGCCTCATTTGCGTGTTTACTCATTTTGACACTGCATAATTTGAGATGCATATATTGGGACACATTATCACCATTTACTTTGGGTATATCATTAATGCCTGATTAGATTAAAGCTATAATAGTATTAGGATTAAAGCTATAATAGTATTACAGGCCTGATAAAAACCAGATTTAAATCGGTTTCCCCATTTTTTTTTTTCTTCCCGATTAAAAAAAAAAAAAAAAAAATCCAGATTTTTTTTTTTTTTTTTTACCAGATTTTTTTTTCTTCCCTATTTTATCCTGATTTTCCTGATTCCCCCCTTATTTTCTCTATTCTTCCCGATTTTTTCCCCAATTTTCTTACTCGAAAGGGGGGAATGTTGTTAGATGCCATTTTTCCCCTGCGAATCCTCTTCTTTTTTGTTACTCAAGGGGGCGTGGTTGAGGGGAAAACAAAAAAACTTTTTTTTTTTAGTGCTCACTATCACCCCTGGTATTAGGATTAAAGGATTAAAGCCTTGATAGTATAATGAGATGTCAGCCCACCTGTCATTGCAAGTATTTATTTCAGTGAACTCTTTCTTACAGAATGCTCACATCGGTACCCTCTGTGCAAGGCAAATAGCAGAAAATGATGCCGTGAAAGAGAAGAAGAAAGGAAAGAGCAAACGAAAAGCAAAACCAGTGGTTGAAACATCAGAAGATGCAGATTGATAGAACCATGTAATAAGATTCAAGTGACTTGCGATCTACGTGTAATACAACAATCAAATTGATTCTGTTTTGGAAGCACCTTCCTGTAATAGGACATTTGACATCCATAGACAATTCACTGTTATGAGTACATGATGCCATTGTCTGTGACTGAACAACCAGTGATTTGGCTGGTCAGAGCTGTAAGTCCTCTTTTGATGTTCAATGGGCAATCCAACCTTTGGTATGAATTTTCTTTTCATAAATTTACCTGGTATTTGTATCACAACATTACTGATTCACCAATTTGAAATTCCCTTTAAAAAATGTATCAAATATTCTTACGATGTTGGGTTTCCTTCAAAATTTCGAAAACACCTATTGAAAGATGTCAAGTGGGATTCTAAATTTACAGGTAGTCTAGCTTTTCAATTGAGTGGTGAAGTGTGACGTCATCAAAAATCTATTTTGGGAATTTCTCAATTTTTTCTTCATTTTCCGGAGAGCATCAAAAATAATGTCCAAATGTTGAAGAAAAAAAAATTGAATAGGTTAAGTATTGGCTGAGATATGACCATCTGAATAAATAGATTTCCTATGGGAATTCAGTGTTATAGTGCTCTGGTTCATAACAGTAGTAAAAAAAAGTTTTATGACGCATAATGCAGATTGTACTTTAATTATATGTACAGTTTGAAGAGCACAGCTGGGTAAATGGAATTGACAGTCTAGTTCCATGACATTGTCATTACCTAGTGTTCTACAGAGATTGATAAGGTTTTTCGCATAAATTATCTAAAATCACATTCTGACAAATCAGTATTTAAGGAGTTAACTTTAAAGGTTGTAATTTCTGCAGTGTCTTGAGTCTTAACAATTCCAAATGTTTGAAAAGTATCAAACCATATTTTATTGCAGATTTTTACAGAGCCATATTGTGAATTCAGTGCATCATTTTATATGGAGTGGCTTATACCGTATATAACGGTGTATAAACCGCACTTTTTTGCCGCCGAAAAAATTTCAAAGTCGGGGGTGCGGTTTATACACGGTACACCAAAAAAAAAAAAAAAAAAAAAAATTTAAAGTTTCAATTTATGCCCCTCCACCTGGCGCTATGCCTGGCAATGTCTCCCAGCTCGGTAATCGGTGTGTTGACTCACCACTCGGAAACTAGAACAACACTCAAATTTGTCTGTCATCTTGGTTTGAAAGTAATCTTTCTGATAGATCTCAATATGTAGTTTATAATAATAATTCCTCCAATTTTTCTTCTATTACATGGTGTACCACAAGGTTCTATCCTAGGTCCCTACTGTTTTTTAATTTACAGTACCGTAATGATCTTACACACAAAAAAAAAAATATATATATATTTTTTTTTTTTTTTTTTTTTAAGGGCGAAAAAGAGGGGTGCGGTTAATACACGAGGGCGGTTTATACAACGTTATTTACGGTAGTCACTTGTGTGTGAGTCTTCAAGGTGATTTTGTGGCTGAAGCAAGAGCTTGGAACTAAAAAGAACTGAGTTTGCAGTTAAAACAAGGTATATAGATGAACATGTACAATTGAATATGTTTTAAAAAAACTAATTACAGCAAAAATATGGTCTTTACAGTATGCATTTGCACTGTGTTACGACATCAATAGGTTTTTAATAGGTGAAAGGGAGGCCGGTTGAAAAATACTAATTTTGATGGTAAAATACTAATTTTGGAGGTGCTGAGTACTAATTTGTACTTCCAAAGGTTGGCAGCTCTGCATATACATGTTTATACAGGCAAACAAAGGCAAACAAATGAGCAGTGCAAATTTTATCACAGCCCATCAAATATGATTTTTGATTATTCCCAGCGTAAAAAAAATTGAGTGAAAAATACAGTCCATGAGGTTAAATTTCCCCATTAATCTTATGATTTCATGTCATAATCATAAAAGAACTGTATAAATAACTACATGAGTAGTAATTGGAATGTAGTAAAATTACTTGAACCAATTATTACGAAGGAAATTAGAAAAAATAAACATCATAAATTCATAAGCATAATAGCCATATGTTTTATGAACTGTATTACATGTACAGTTATGTACAATCCAGCACTTTTAGTTTATGTACATGTATTTGAATACTTTTAACAGAAAACGCATGCTCTTCTGTTTTTAAAGGGAATTGTTTTACTGCATTGATAAAACTGTCCAACAAACGATTAGAGTAAAGTTTCAAACTTTGATAGCATTTTATCTGTATTTTATTTTCAAAAATTCTTTGAATTATACATGTAGTTTATTAAAAATAATAATTTCATTAAAAAAAGTGATTGAACATACTATAGATTTGAAAACCTCTAGGCCCTTATTCATAATACCTTACTTAGCTATTTGTCAACTAATATAGGCTATACCCGGTAGTACTTACATGTAGTTGTTTGACAACTAATAATACACTGTACATGTAGAAAATGCATGCTCTAACTAGGCCCAGTAAGGTTTTATAAATATGGGCCTAGGTTCTTAAAGGGATCCAGTAACTTTGTCTCAGACTCTGAAACAAAATTCTGGATTTAGCTCATGATGCAATGATAATTATAAACCTTTAGGTCAGTCAGGAACCCCATGACTTTTACAAGCCGATCGCCTGTCTGATTATCAAGATATTTATGATAGGAATTACAAATTTTGAAAACCGTTCGCCTGACGGTTTTCATAACACTACAGTCTATTGGGGAAAACGAGTATGGTAAAACCGGTCACTCAAAGATTTTTACTTTTTTGAGGTACTTTTTGATCATTTTGAAGCGCAATGTTTTTAGGGCTTCAATAATATACCACATCACAGACACTGATAACACGTAGGGCCGTGTATCTCAGATTTAACATTGTTAAACGATCCCTTTAAACAGCAACCTATGGGCCACATGCCACTTGCCATTATTATCAAGTAGAAACATTAGAGGGGAAAAAAGTTTGTTCACTTCAACTTTATACTAGAATTGGATATGTGATGGGCTACATACTTGTATTGCATAATGGGATACAAGATTACCGACTACAATGGAATATAAAGCTCTGATAGAACAAGATACCTGATATTACAAGGTTAATTTGCTGGTCCCAGCTGTTTATATTCTTCTTTTTTCAACCTTTTTATAACAAAGTCATTTTCAAGGTCCGAATGTTCTTGTAATAATGTGTTGCTACTGTATTGAATAGAAATTCTCAAAAGTTTTGCTCACTCAATTCGCTCACTTGATCATAATTATTTGTTTCCATATGATCAGAAGAAAATAATATCAGTATATAATATCAAGCAAGGATAAACAAGGATAAAAAAAAGGATTCTTGATGGGCCTAACTTATTAAATTTCTTGTATCAGGGCAAAAACAAAACAATATAAATGTACATATGTTTATATATATATTTTTATATAAAATTAGAGCTGGATTTGGCAAAATCACCTGTTGTTTCATATGTTTTGTTATATCACAGCTCTGTGCAACAAGTTTCCATTCTACTGTAATTGATGCTTTATTTTTCATTGCACTGTAGTCGGGCAAGCATGAAAACTATAAGTACGTTATGTTTAACCATTCTTGTGTATAAATAAATTATTTATAAAAGGAAGTTTAGTGTCATACTTTATTTTGTGTTAGCTTGCCAATTCATTATCATAGGACTGGAATAATCAAAATGCTTTTGAGCAATTTCATCCACTTGTTCATAATCTGTACCTATTGTTTTCAAAGGGAAAACAGTTTTTTTCCAGAAGAGACGGATACTGAACCACCCTAATTTTTTTAATTGTGATATTGTAGCTTTCAACTTTTTCAAGGTGGAGAAAATTGATGATCAATTTGAACTTGTTTCTTTTCAATTTTAAACAAGACTCAAAGGACTTTGAGGAACCACCAATTAAAGAATAAGCTTGGACCAGCTGAGCAAAAAGATCATTAATATTATATACATGTTCATGTAAATGTTTCTAAATTAATGTCTTATGTCATTTATGTTTGATATCAAATACAATTTGAAATCCTTATATACATGCATGTTCGAAGCTCCTCTTTCTGAGATTTGAAGTAAAAGAAGAAAAAAAAATAGTATACCGGTAAATCAATATTTACAGTGATTAAAATAAAAAATATATATAAAAAAATAGATCATACAAAAAGCAGTAAAGAGAGTTTCAAACAAAAGTCTAAATAGCAATACTACTGTAAGCTATTTTGTTCTAAAGTGGAATATCATCACACAAATGAGGGGTAAAAAATAATTCAAATTCTTGGCACAGACTGTCTTGCAAGTAAATTCAAAATTTCAAACAACATAAATATGCACCAGACACATGTACAAATCTAGGACGGTTGTGCCTCTGCATAATATGAGTCACAATTTCCAAATGAACCGCTGAGATTGCTGTGCAGGGAGCTGAACAATTCTAGCTTTATAGGTCACTGCGGTATATAGCAGCAAGGTGGCATTCCTTTCAGATATATACACTAAAATATATCAAAATATCTTGCATGTTTTGATACAAGTAGAAGGATATCGGACTAAATTGAACCTACTAATTTCATTCAAATAATTTCAATTTAGCTACCAATACTGTTCATGATCTTAACTCCAAATCTTCTGTGCTTCCATAGATCAATCAAGTCGGTCCAATCCTTTCAAAGTTCTTCTACGCATTCAATTTTCATTTGTAGAACTGGAAGGCGATGCCTGATTGTGCTTCAGTACCATCAGGGAAAGTGTGCCTTCAGACTATCAAGTTAAGCTGTAGCCAATGCATGATCGTTCTCCACAGGCTTAGAATACAATTGTTCCAAAGCTCACACATACAAACTGAAGTCAATGCGTTTCGATGTGTAAAAGTTCTGCCCGGATCCAACTTTCCGCACCCAGACCCCATCCTGAAAGTAGTCCTGGTTCGTCCAGTTTTCCATCTGTTCACTTTGATAGGGTCCATAGATATCAGCGTCGTCTTTGTTCTCCCATTTGTACTCCCAGTAGACCTTGTCGGGGTCCATTTCATCCTTGCCAGTACCACTAGATTCATCTACGAGAAGAGAGAGAGAGAAGACACATTTATTTGTGTATGTGTCTGTAAGTGTGTGTGTGTGTGTGTGCATGTAAGGATTAAAGGGGAATTCCACCCTGCATGATAAGTTTGTTTTAAAGCCAAAGACCAGTATTGGAAACGCCCCAATTTCAAAAAATGAAATGGAAGCTCTTATTACCAATCATGTGAAAGAATATGTTTTGAATATACATGATGATAAAAATGTTGACGGGAAACCGCCTACTAATTGATATATTTGGTAAATTAGTGTACAGGTGTATCTCTTGCCTGTTGAGAGATACAAATGCAAGTGTCGCGCACGTGTGTGTAGTCCCATATACATCTTTCTGTGTACAGTGATTCTAACTTTATGAAGACTTGGCCAAATTTCTTATCATTTTGATGATTCCAGAACCTTGCAGTACATCTAGATGCTAGATGATCAACCTTTTCTGATCAATTTCACAATGTTTCTTTCACAATGCAATCGCATGACCATAACTGGTCTTTAGCTTTAATCTTAGGAGGAAAATGAGAAGAACAGATCAGTGAAAATTTGAGAGAAATCAGAAAACAAATAGGATTTCTTTTCATGAATTACTTCAAATCTGTGAGACAAATTGGCAATGCAGTCTCTAAATATGATGTCGCCCCCTCACATTTTATCCTTTGTTGAATGCAAGAAATGTCATAGAATTCCATTTTGATCAAAAGACTATATTTTCTCTGTGCCTATGGCTATCTCGATCATATATCACGAATAACTTGTTCTTTCATGCACCCCCATGAGATAGGTCTACTATTCCATTAACATTCAGAGGAATGGAGAATTTGGGTCATTCTGTCATTCAGATCTGTGGTGAATTGTGAGGTGATGACATCACATTCTGACCGCTTTGCCAATTTGTCTCAGGTTCCATGGTTTTTATGATTTTGACAGATTCATAACTTTCTTATTTTTTGTCCGATTTTTTCACAAACTTTCACTGAAGTGTTTCTCTAATGTTTTTGCTTCTATCAAAACCAATTTAATATCAGTGTGGAATTCCCCTTTAAAGGTAATACAAAGTTTTGGGTAATTTTGAAAATGGGGTGGACAGTAATTCTTTATAATTTTGATATATTTTGATGCCCCTGTGGATGTATTATAACCACTAGAGAATTTAGCCTCTAAAACACTTCTGCTTTCGAGAAAAATTGAATATAAAAATCTTGATAAATTTAAAATAGCGCCTATGGCCGTACAGTGGTAGCTGCGACCATGAAAATCTCAGAATATGTAGTTGTATATATATTTCCATACAGGAATAGCTAATCGGTCGATTTAAGTCAGGAAACATTGATTTATAGATTATTAATATATTGACCTTGAGGGGGAGCTATACAACATAAAAAGTTTATTATTTACAATTTCATAACTTTAGACTCGATTTCAACCGCGACAACGATCACTGAATATTGTAGGATCGCATATGCTTCCAATATGTTCATTTGAACCAAATTTATGACCCCATACCAAAACTTTGTATTACCTTTAACCTTTGTTTCACATAAATAAAAAGGCTAATAATGATCGATTTTCAGAAAAATTCAAAATTCACCCAGACCTCAACATAAATATGTTCTTCTCCTTGTAAAGACCTGTCACATTGAACATTTTCCCAAGACATTGTGGTCTATTTTGTTTTCAACTAGTTGGTACAATGATTGTATATAATTTAAAATGTGCAGTCGACCACCTGAAGACAAAGAACACTACACTACACTATATATTTCATCTGCTGTATACAATGTAGGCCTATGCCTCTTAAGTTTTTTGCAAAAGTCCACCCATCCCCCGGCCCCCCCCCCCCCCCCCCCCCACTCAGAGAACGGAGGGATACCATGCATGTTCCCAAAATGTCCGGCTCGTAGTACACAAAAATCTGGCCCGTATTGACTTTACACACCGGACTTAGGGGGGTGTTTTCAAAAGGAGGGAACATGCCTGCGCGTACCCTAAATAACACTGAGTGGAGGGGGGCGGGACCCATCCCCACCCTTTCCCACATGTACATGTACAATGTATGCCTACCCTAATAAGTACAACGTCAGAAATATTCTAATGCTGCCTTAGTCAACCTTTTGTGCATCTCTTAAAGCCCCACTGCACTACTTTTAGCTAAGTACTTGCACCCTCTATATAGCAAACAATGCCTTATCGGTGCGTGTTGGTCCCCCATGATCCCCCTTTTCTTAATTGAGAGCTGATTTGATGAGATGACCACCTGTCAGTGACCTTGCAGGGAGGTCTCATCCCCCTTGGCAAACTAGTGCAGACGGGCTTTAAAGGTAAATTCCACTTTAATAGCTTATTGCTCTAAAAGAAAGGAAAAATCAGAGAAGCACCTTGGTGAAAGTATAAATGAAAATGTACAAACGATGCGATAGTAATGATTCGTATAATTTTGTTGAAAGTTGAAATCACTATTAAAGGTACTAGGTCCCATTTGCAGGCAAAAAAAATGAAAAGGTTAAATTCCAACGGCATTTGAAAGACAATACTAATTTAGAACTTCCCTAAAAAAAGGGGGGCTTAAAAATGTCTTAAGTGGGAAAATAATGACTATTAGTTGTCGAATCGACTTGGGAGCTATAGAGCCAGTAAGTAATAGTCTGATTTTTCAGACCATTGTACCGATTGATCTTACGTTTTATGCTGCGCATAGATTCAATCAGTTTAATTTTGGCCATTACAGGAAGTGGGTTATTGATGTAGACAAATGCTCATGTACCCATTTTATGTATGTAATTTATACCAAAGATGAAAAAAGCCAGCCAGTTACTCAATAGCGTCTGACAGTGAACTCTAGCAAGTAAACGGTTTCCTTACATAATTTGAATATTAGGACACTGCTAATGTTTAAATTTCACAGATAGGACATACATGACATATTCATAATTCCTGCAAAGTTCTACAGAATTTGATGTTGGCTGCAAAAGGGACATAGTGCCTTTAAAACATGGAGTTGGCTGAAATAGTAATGCCTATGTAATGTACAGTAGTGTTGGACAACTCTGCCATTTGCTCAACAAGCAAAATGCCGACTGTAATGTCAATTTCTACAAATGCATTACTTGGGAGGATCTTTTTTTATGTAGAAACTATGGTAATTAGCTACAGGGCTGCCATGGGGAAAAGGCAGATCAATGTATGGAAGCCTGTGAGTCTTAAAACCCCTCTGCACTAGTTCGGCCAGGAGGGATTAAAGGGATTAGTGTGGTAACTGACAGGTGGTTATCTCATTTTTATTTATTTATTTATTTATTTATTTTGTTTTATTTACCCAGGGTAACCCCATCAGTGAGTAAAACACTGTTATACTCGGGGGCCCTGCAATAGTACAACAAAAATTACAAACATATAAATGAATACAAAACAACAAATATTACTAAGACATCAGACCTGCACGAGATATTAAACTTTTAAGAAAAAAAAGAAGAAGAAGAAAACAAAAAAAAAAAAAAAAAAAATATAAGGCTCCCACAATGCCTCCGCTTGCCGGAACCAACTGGACAGCAGGGTCCGAGGCACTACCTCCAAACACTACTCTCCCTCGCCACCCCATATTGATTTTTTTTTTTTTTTGTTTTGTTTGTTGATGTGTTTGTCTGTCTTCATACCAAACCATCTACTGATTTCTAATTCTCCAATATGAGGTAGCGAAGGACTGCCTAGAAACAGCGCCCCGAATACCACTGTCCAGCCGATTCCAGAGAACGGAAGCACAATGGGAAAAGGCTCTTTTACCAGCCTGTGTGTGGACAAGTGGCACCACAACACCATTGTGCACTGCATTTCTTGTCCGGTGTGAATGTATACTTTCTGAACGTACAAAAAGTTCAATGAGGTAAACTGGTGCTTCCCCGCGGAGTACACTGTGCACTGTTTTGCATTTATGGAATTGCCACCTTTCTTCAATTGAAACCCATTTTAATTTGTTATATGCCTGTTCAATGGGAGTAGAATAATTGACTTTTAAGATCAACCGGGCCATTTTCTTGTGTTGTCTTATTAAACCGTCTTTCAAATATTGTGCACATATGGACCATGAATTGCTACAGTAGTCAAAGTAAGGTAATATAAGTGAGTTAGCTAAGACTTTAGAGCTGTCAACCGTGAGGTATTTTCAGAGTCTACCAAAGAGTGCAAGTCGGGAACCAATCTTTTTCATTGTTTCTTCAATATGTTTTTGCCAGGTTAATGTCTCATCCATCCAAACCCCAAGATATTTATAAGGATTTACTCTTTCCAGCTCATGGTTGTCAACAGCCAGATTTATATCACCACAATTTGTAAGTTTCCTACGGGAGCCAAAAACCATATATTGCGTTTTTGATAAATTCAACCTGAGATGATTTTGTGTCAGCCATTTATTGACTATCTCAAGCTCCTTATTCAGTACAGATTCAATGTCTTTAATATCTTTCCCACTGTAGTACAATATTGTATCGTCGGCGTACATCATAATGTGGCACTTTTCAACAATCCCTGGTAAATCATTTACCATTACCGAAAAAAGAAGGGGCCCGATGATCGAGCCTTGCGGAACCCCAGTTCTGACATTAGTAATGTCAGACAAGGTCCCTTTGACAGATGTACGTTGGGTTCTTCCGGATAAATACGATTTAATCCAAGTAAGTTCACTCATCAACTAAGCTCTCAATTAACATAAGAAAAAGAGGATCATGGAGGACCAATGGGCACCGCTTAGGCATTGTTTTCTAATTCTATATAGAGGGAGCAAGTAGCTACAAGTAGTACTGTGGGGCTTAAAACTAAAAGCTAATCCTGGTGTTTGACAACACCTGTTAAGCCTACTGGGTAAACACCCGAACATTGTCATATATATGCCCATGAGATCCCACTCTTATGTGTCTTTAATGGGGTGATGAATGAACAATGAATGAGACAGATTAAATGGGACATCTAACCTGACAATTGATAAGTTTTACTATTTTTTTGAATAATCGAGAGAAATAGATACCGGTAAGTGAAAATTTCAGCAAAATACCATAAATTATAAGAATGTCCAATAACAGTATCTATTGAGCAGGTAAGCTTTTCATGGGGGGGGGGGGGGGGGGTTGAAAATTAATGAGATATCTAGTACAATAGAAATGGAAAGCTGCTCACAAGGGCAATCACAGAGTTATCAATTTGCATTTGATCAAACAATATTTCAAACTTCCCTATCCTTTCTTCAATTTTCCTAAAAAATCACATATTTTAAAATATCAAAGTCAACTTGATGCCACAGCTGATTTTTCAAATAAAGAGCACAAAGGGGTTTGACCCTACCTTGTTTATTTGTATTTGTTGTGAGTTTCTTCTTGTCAACATCCTCTGCAAACATGTCAAACTCTGCATCCTTCTTGGCAGCTTGTGCTTCCTCATCCTGTGTGAGTTTGTGCTGGATCTTCTCATACGTGTATTGATACATATCAAACTGTCCCCTAGCCACTAGCTCGTCAACCAGATCCGTTAGTTTGAGCATGTCAGCCTTGCTTTCAGCCGTAACCTCACTGCTAGAGTCTGAATCCTTCTTTGCTTTCCTCTGCGCGGCTGATCCTGCCTTTCTCTTGCCACCACCCAACCTTTGCATCGCCTTGGTGACACTCTCCCCCTCCTTCATGAATCCCAACATCTCCCGCATCACTTCTAGTTCTGGCCTGACCACTTTGGCATCTCCCTCATCCTCATCATCTGCCTCATCACCCTTTTCCGCCTGTTTTTTCATGGCGTTCTCCTCCTCCAGCCTCTCCCAGTCAATGTTCTCCAGCCATTCGTCACGGACGTCATCATCCTTCTTCTCGTGGTAGTTGCCATCCTTGTCAAAGTAACCTTCAGACATTTCCTGCTTGAGATTAAAGGGGGTTATCTTGATGTCATCATCCGATTCTACAGTGCCATCATCATCATCTTCAGCCCCTGTGGAAGAAGAATGTGACAGACAGCAAATTAGTGCAATGATTTTTCTAGAACTGGCCATCATTTCAAGACATTCAAAATTGCCAATAAATTTGTAAGCTTGATTTACAGAACTGTACCTGGTATACCAATACTCTTTGGCCCGAATGTACAAACAAAGTTTATCTACTTCCATGGTTTAAACCTCCACAAACTTATAATATGTGCATGTCCTCATGTCCAGTGGCTAATAATACGTATGATTATACACTTATTTACACTTATTTTAGGCTAAATAACAAAAATAATGTGTTTCTCGTCAGGATTTTTAAAAATGGAGGCGGCAGGGCATTACTTTTCACTATTTTTTCCAAGATGGCTGCCATGCTAATAATAGCTGGCCAAGCCTATTTATTCACAGGTATTATACTGATGCAATGTAAAACAAACAAAATGATTTGTATCACTTTAGAAGCTATTTACACAAAAAGTATATCACAGGCTTTTTCATGGGGGGGGGGGGGGGGCTTTTTTTTCTTCTGAATAATAACTACCGGTAGTAAAAAAAAAGTAGGCGGCGGCCAAAAAGGAGGTGGGCGGGGACAGTAGAGGTTTTAACCATGCTTTAGACAATGCTTTAAATTAACCTCCTTTGTGAATTTGGTCCTTTTAAATGGCAAATAATGATCATTGATTGTAATGAAGAACAGAAACTATTAAACAGCCATTTCATTTGTTAACAGAAAATTGAATTAATAACACCCACAGCTGAGCCCATTGATTTAAAGTTTAGTCTATCACAGAACAGTAATGTCTCCCAAGGGTTGGAAGTACGTTAACAAACAAAAAAAGTACAATTTCAAATCTTGCTCACCCTCTATTTCTTCCTCATTCATCCGATATGTAGCTGTCTCATCAACCTTATCCTCTTCATCACTGTCAAGCGAGTGCTTCTCTTTAAAGGTTTTGATCCTCTTGGTCTCTGGCAAACCAGCATCCCCTATTCCATCCCCTTGTTCCTCCTGTTTTGCAAATGAAACATTTCTTTTCATCTTCTCGGCCATAGTGTTTGTCTGCAACCTAGACACAGAGGGAAGAAGAAAAAACAAGATTTTTAAATACAATTTCATGAATTTCAATCCCAGATTATGCACCCTTACATGAACAAAGTAAGAAAAGACCAAAAGAGAATACACATTACACAGGCAAAACCTGTATTGCATTTTGAAACACAAACTGCACCTTTTTTTAAATATATAATAAAGACTGCAACAAAAATATTGAACTGGTGTATCCTAGTGTATACCTGGCTTCAGTGAACATTCAATAAACTTTCATTAAACATTATAAAATCTAAATACCGGTATACAGTATTTCATCGCTGGCAAAATGCTGCTGCATGTTAGAGTTACATGTACTGTATGCTTCTCTCAAAACTAATAACAAATGTACCGGTATCAAAGAATGTGTGCAAAATTACCCAGGGATATGTATTGCTCAGTTCTTATCAACTGTGCAACTTTTAAAAAAGATTCACACATATTTCAGGTAAAAAGCCAGATTTCCCGTGTTACTTGAATTGTTTTTTTGACAAATCGAATATAATTTATGTTTTATGAGTCCACTCGAAAGAAGAATCCACTAGCAAACTCAGGAGGTAGTTTGCAAAGTTCGTACGATGCTAGAATGGGTGATTATGAACACATTTTAGTTTTTTTTAAATGTCATCACTCTTCATGCAGGGGTATGGGCCCCAATTAAAGGGGAAGTCCACCTTGATATTAACTGGATAATTTATAAAAGTAGAACAATGAGAGAAACAAATTATTGAAAGTTTGAGCAATATCTGATTAAAAATAGAAAAGTTATGAATTTTCTAAGTTGTCATCAGTAAATAAATTGGCAACACTGGGATACTACTTGCTCCCTGCCTTTGCATGAGTTTTGGTACTACTACTGGTTTAATTTTATTAATAACTTTTTTATTTTGTTAGACTCGACGATCGCGATCTCCTGAATCCGATCATAGAGTAAAACTAATACCTCACCAAGGTCACGACCAGACACTAGAGGTGGAATTCGGTGAAGCAAGACTAAGTCTACAGTAGGGGCGCTGGTCCGAGAATGAGGATCGTCCTTGTAAACAAGGATATCCTCATAAACGAGGACAAAATGCGTCCTCAAAAATAAGGGTCGTCTGCATTTTCGAGGACATTTTTTTTCATCCGCGCTCTGGGGGTTTCATGTTACAGAACGGCCCGCTGGCGATGCCAAAAATGGATTCCCGGGGGAAAATAACCCTAGTTCACCGTCTACTTTTATGGGTTGTCCGTCTTCCCAAGGATTTATTGCTCATAATGTGAAGGTCTCTGTACAAAGTCAATGTAAAGCATCAAGAAAATCATTGCAGAATCCGTTTTTTGCATCGCCAATGCGCCAAACAAAAATATGAAACGTCTGCGAAAATGCAGACGGTCCTTATTTTTGAGGACGCATCTGTCCGTGTTAAAGAAGACGATCCTCGTTTATGAAGACGATCCTTATTCTCAGACCAGCGCTCCTACTGGTCTAAGCAAAACATGTCCCAGAACTAAATAGAAAGATTAGACACGAGTCGTGTGCTCGTGGCTCTTTATTGCAATGTTTCGGTCTAGCCACTCCAGCAAAGGTGCCAAAGCAAAGCAGAGAGTCAATGCTAATGCGTATTGACCTCTAGCACTGCACTACGTGTTAATAGGCATGCATTTGAATACATGAATAGTCGATACACTCATAACACACAGATGCACACAACACAACCAATGATCAGCAAGTTTGACAGTGTCAGTGGACTCACAATTATGAATATTTAAATTATTCTTTCTAACAATCGGAAAGTTTACAAAATTATATTTTACTTTTATTTAGGTGTCATCAATTGTCACTTAAGTACTGATTTCGAGTGAAATCAGTTGAGTTTTGTACAGTGGTGTTTGAAATGTTGATAATCAATAGCACAATAGCACAGCAGCTAAGTATGTGTGACCTAGCCACACGAGTAACGCTATTTACAATGCATGGGACCGTTGTGTAATTAGATCTATTAGTATTATTTTTTGAGCTCAGCATCGGATTTCACTGTTAGATTCACCATTTCTCTCTGTAAATTCTGCAACGAAACCTAAACATATTATCAAATAATAGCTCAAGTAGTCAAATGGAAAATATGGCATTTAATGATGAGAGATTTTAATTCCTTACCGTGTATAAAACAGGAAAGAGGAAATTTCTTTTGCTTGGAAAAAGACTAACTTTAACAATTTAAAGTGCTGAGTTACTCGTATTTTGATGTGTTCAAAAATTAAAAATATGCTGGGTATACATTATTTGATATATACTGAACAAATAAATCAAAGTTTTTTTACTCTCTGATTTACCGTTTTTTTGTTATTAAGTGTTGAAATTGGCATTTTTCAGCCAACACAAGCGGTCAATTCTGAAAAGCTAACTAACAGTCACGTGATGCAGGTCAGGACTTGACGTCACCACTGACGTCACTCGCAGTAGTGTTGACCGCGCGCTAATCTGACATGTCGAAAGTACCCGCGAATTACACTTACGAACATCACGATATAGTAAAATACCACCCTATCAAAAAACGCGTTTCTGTCGAAATTCAGCAAAATGCCGACAAACTGCATCGTTTATGGATGTTCTAGAACATCTCGAAACAAGACAGCAGGTTTTTACGGCTTTCTGAGTTAAAAGAAGGATCCCAGCCGACGAAACAAATGGGTGAAATTTGTGAAAAGTTATCGCAAGGATTTTACAGGCCCCGGTGTCTGCCATAACAACCGTGTAAAAATATGCGACGCCCACTTCACAGAAAATGACTTCGTGAAAAGATACAAGCTAGCAGAAAAACTTGCGTAAGGAAGGGACATTTTCTGCCGAATTTAAAGGGGAACTTACAGACAATGCATATTATTTCACATTAGCATTTATTCAAACATGTCTTAACAACCACCTGCCTAAAACGCGACCAGCGGCCACTCGTTTTTCTTCTGCTATCGCTAGCCACCGAAAATGCCCACACGACGACCGCCAGGGCCAGCCTTGTACCGAACAACAACATTCGTTCATCGCCTTGCTGTACACGGCTCGCACAGCGGCAGCCTATAAAGATCTAACGGTCATTGACACACTAAAAACTATTTAACCCCAAACGTATGTTAAAACTTCAATCAAAACATTTAATTACAGACAGAATATGATTTGTTTAGTGGAAAGATGAATTTTGTGAAGTCGTCTTGTTTCATATGAAGTTTTTTTCAGCAGACTTGACCCATGCAACTTCCAGCGATCACCATCACAACAATCTTATCGGCATTAGGATGTTAGACTAAAAATTGAAGTCCATTAAATCATGACAATTTTGCATTGTATTTGGAGAACACAATTTATCCTTCAATTTGGAAAAAATGGAGTTCTTTTTTTCAAATTTTTTAATAGAAACCTTGAAATGAAATATATGGTTGCCATCGAAACAAAACAAAGAAAATAAAAGAAAATATTTAAAAAGTAATATATTTACTTTTCAGATCAAATTGCTACTCAAAACACTTTGCATTCCAAGATGATGGCAGGTACATCTTTTCACAACATTTCTTAAATTAAAATATAAGGTTGCCATGGCAACAAACAAAGAAAAACAAAGAAAAAACAATGAAAAATAAAGATTACAAAATATATATATATTACAGGAAAAAGTTTTCCTGATAAAATTTGAGGATCGATTTGAGGATCTGGAGGATAGATGATTTTCAAGTAAAGTTTCCAAAGCTTGAAGTACAATTGCTGATATCAATACCTGGTACAAATAAACAGCAATACAAATTTAAGATGATATTTCAATGTAAACCTGGATTAAAATTCTGGCAGTCATGGTGGGAAAATATTCCAAGTACATGTAAAATTGCTTTTTGATAAAGGAAAACAAATATGGTAAATGTCCAGAAAACCTCTTGTTATGTTACAAATTTATCAGCAGAATAACACCTGTATATTTACAATTACAGCTGAGTCACTAGAATTGCTCATTTCTACGTAATTTCCCTAGAAACAGTGTTTAATTTCCCTTGAAACAGTGTTTTAATAATTTCTTGCATTTCATCTTTTTTAAAGAGGGAGTTTGTACACTTAGAAGAAGAGCCACATGCTGGCGCTTACAATGGAAAATTCCACGTGCGCGCACGTGGCCATTACGACTTTCATGATAACATCACGCTCTTCTTTCATTTATACTCCTCCCGGCATTTCACTCGTACACACATTCAACATTTCAACTTCTTTTTCTATAATAAATACCGAGTTATTGCTTTAATAATGGAGTCTTTAATTATGGAAAACTTACATTCAACGTTTGTAGTCTATCAAAATTTGCAATTTATCCATGGAAAGTAGTTTCTAGTACAGAATCACCAGGGGTTGAGGGCGATCGAGTGTCAAGACTTACGTTTGTGATTATCTCTACCTGATCCTAAATGAATTTCCCTTAGATTTTTGGCTCAAAGATAGCTTGAATATCACTTATATATATACTAACCCTGACTTTTGCAAAAATTACATTTTTATAAGAAAAAGATCGCTATAAATTGGAACCTTTTTTTACCCGCTCAAATATATTAAAAGTACGGGGGTAGGCAACAAAGTCAACACGCATGGATTCTTTTCTCAGTTTCATGAATGGCATGTCCAAATTTGGGCATTGTTTCCCCGGGATCACCTCTAGATTTCGATGTAAACATGCGCAGTTTTTCAGAGAGTCACAGAAAAGCAGTGCCATGGCTGCTGCAATGCGTTTCAAACGCTTGCAAAGGGCCAATGGGCGAATTAGAGCTCATCTTTACTGCCATATTTTGATTGATTCTACGATTCTACTTGTGAAGAAAATACTTCCAATATTGGAATACAACTTTAATCTACGGTAATTCTTAATCAATTAGTTCTTTCCTGCTAAATTTGATTTTAAATGAATTTTTAAAGATTGCATGTTTTTATTTCAACTACAATCACCGTTGATTCGTACGCACATTGATGGCTCGATTTCACTGAGCAATTCAGGATTGCAGCAAATTCTGTGAATCTCATGGAGGAAATTGGGATTTATGCGATACATCTTTCACTCATCAAGTCTAGCATCTCCTTTTTCTTGAAGTTTGAGAGGGTCTTTTACAAAGTAAATGTTGTAAACCAGTCCAGATTTGTAAGTTTTCGTGTACTATGACATTGCGAACACATTGTACGGATAAGGCAACATCCCTAGTACGGTCGAGTACTGTCCGTGACGTAGTATGCCGAAATTTGCATATAGAGGTCACTTCGATCGTTTAACGAAGGGGCTGGAGAAACGAATTGGGTAGTGTCAGAAACCAAATTATAAACTCTAATTTAACAGACTTCCCGATTGAATTTTTGAAAATTCAAAAGGCATATTGATAGTAAGAACATACATTTCTAGATTATAGAATAAAAACCATGATTTTTTCTACAAATCACTCAGCACTTTAAGCTCGTGCATGAATATCATCCATAAATGTTACATCAGGTTGTTTTTTCCTTCCACAATTGATGTTAGATCACTTTTAAGAAACAAATTCATGTTTGTATTACTAAGGGTATATTTTTCTAATTCTTGTATAGATCTAGGTCTACATTTTGTAATTTTATTTATAAAATTGAAATAAAGTTTCTAGAGATCAGTCTATATCGCGCGCGGTTTTCAAAATGAGGACCGTGGTACCATTTATCGTCTGCTAGAGCTAACCGAGATCAGCAAATTTAGTCCGGTACCCTACTCGATACAACTGAAAAACTCAGAAGTAAGGTGGTTCCTCGACGAAGTTTAGCGATATTTACGTCTAATTAGCCTTCAAGAAGAGATTAGAGCTATATATAGCAAATGTGATTGTGAGTATATAGAACTTTCACAGGCCTTAAATGTCAATATTTTTAGGGCAAGGGCAAGGCCACTTTTCTTTACAACCTAACTTAGTCTCAGTAGATCTAGGCTATGGGCACTTCCTACATAATGCGACAACGCGCATCCTGGCCATAGCTAGGCTATAGGCTCTAGGTCTAACTTAGATCTAGACCCTAGACTCTAGAGGTCTAGGTTTTTATTGAAATATATTCGGCCTAGCCCTAGATCTACAATGAAATTTTGTTTCAAGAATTATGGGATGTCGGCGAACTTTAGTTTACTTGTCATCTTCTTCTTCTTCTTCTTCCTCCCTCTAGACCTCTAGATCTAGACTATAGCTAGATCTAGGCTATATCGGAGATCAGCAGCTACCACCAGGGTAGACCTAAGTTAGATCTAGAGAGTCTACTGCAGTTTGTCATAGCAAGTAGGTTCATGGTCAGAGCAGGCAGGATTGTCGTGTCAGGTAGAATGTGTATTACTAATTATTGGCGATTGCATTAGCACGAGCAGAGTGGATATTGTATAAAAATGACAGTGATGCATTAATAAGAAGGTTCTTTTGGATAGGGCAGGGCAGCAGTGGCGGATCCATACAGGGGGCACGTGCCCCCCCCCCCCCGGCCAAAAAAATATGTTAAATCAGCCCTGAATTCGCCCAAAATGTACTAAAAGGTGACCTTACCCCCCCCCCCCCCCCAACGGAGCAAAATGTCAAATTAAAAATTTCGTGACCAAAAAAAAAGAAAAGAAAAAGGGTGTCCTCTTACCCCCCCACCCCCCCCCCCCCCCAGAGTACTGGCTAGCCTACTGCCAATACTACCTAGCTTGGCCTTTTTTCTTTCTTTTTTTGTCACTAAATTTCCTCTCACTTGCTTGAACGATTTTCTGCTTGCTTGTACTTGTAGACTCTAGATCTAAGCGG